>SJYC01009934.1:0-10126 GCA_006408675.1 Madoqua kirkii | reverse complement strand
TGAAAGAGGAGAGTGAAAAGGTTGACTTAAAGCTCAACATTCAGAAAATGAAGATCACGGCATCTGGTCCCATCACTTCATGGGAAATAGATGGGGAAACAGTGTCAGACTTTATTTTGGGGCGCTCCAAAATCATTGCAGATGGTGATTACAGCCATGAAATTAAAAGACACTTATTCCTTGCAAGGAAAGTTATGACCAACCTAGATAGCATATTCAAAAGCAGAGATATTACTTTGCCAACAAAGGTCCATCTAGTCAAGTCTATGATTCCAGCAGTCATATATAGATGTGAGAATTGGACTGTGAAGAAGGCTGAACACCCAAGAATTGATGCTTTTAAGCTATGGTGCTGGAGAAGACTCTTGAGAGTCCCTTGGACTGCAAGGAGACCCAACCAGTCCATCCTAAAGGAGATCAGTCCTGGGTATTCATTGGAAGGACTGATGCTGAAGCTGAAGCTCCAATATTTTGGCCACCTGATGCAAAGAGTTGACTCATTGGAAAAGACCCTGATGCTGGGAAGGATTGGAGGCAGAAGGACAAGGGGACAACAGAGGATGAGATGGCTGGATGTCCTCACTGACTCAATGCACATGAGTTTGGGTGAACTCAGGGAGTTGGTGGTGGACAGGGAGGCCTGGTGTGCTGCGATTTATGGGGTCACAAAGAGCTGGACATGACTGAGCAACTGAACTGAACTGAAGACATGAGAAATTCTTCATGTACTTTAGAAGAAACTCATGTTTCTTCTAAAAGTGAATGATGTGAAAGAGGAGCAGAACTATTACAGATGAGAAGAAAGTTAAGAGACATATCACCAAAACATGTGGACCTTGTTTGCAACTTAATTCAAAAAAGATAATTGTGGAAATGTGAGGACTTCCCCAATGGCTCATCTGGTAAAGAATCTTCCTGCAGTGCAGGAGACACCGGTTTGATCCCTAGGTCTTGAAGATTCCTGGGAGAGGGAAATGACAACGCACTCCAGTATTCTTGCCTGAAAAATCCCACGGACAGAGGAGCCAGTAGGCTACTGTTCATGGAGCCTCAGAGTCGCACAGGACTGAGTGACTGGGCATGGGAAATGTAAATGTGAGCTAGGTGCTGCATGACCTTAAAGTATTGTTAATTCCATTATGAATAGTGATAACCTTGAAGTTGTATAAGAAAAGAAAATGCCCTTATGTTTTGAGATAAATATTGCAGTATTTATGGGTAGGAAAAAATGTGATGTCTTGCCTTTGCCTAAAATAATCCCCAAAAAAAGTTTATGGAAAGTGGGCATAGTAGCTGAAACCTTATTGGCATATTGTTTTTCTTAAAATCTGAAAGCTGGGTAATTAGGGGCTCATTATTCTATTCTATCTCATATTATGCAGGTTTTGAAACTGTCCATAATAATAAAAAAAATAATGAATACATTAGATTTGCATGTGCAAGTTCTTCATAAAGCATGAAACTCTGTGTTTTTGAGGGACAATATTGCTGAGGCAAATAGAGAGCTGATGGCTGCTCCTGAGCTGACCCATGATGGCCAAGGAGCAGGAGTGAGACTCAGCGCAGAACCCAGCATCAGTAAGGATGCTAAGAAGCAGGCCCCCTACACCTTGGTAGGAGAATAGCTTAGTGCCAAATACAGTCATTCCACTTCCACAGATTCACCTGAGGCTATGCAGCAGGTATATGACAGTGTATATTCTGTGTCTAAATCACAGATTCAACTCCATCACTTTGTATTTCATTACCTTGTCTCCATATTAATTATTACTATTTGTGAGTGTCTTATTTATGATCTGTTTACTTGAAATCTTTGTCTCCCTCCTTCAAAGACTATCATGGAGAACAGAAACTTATCCTCCCTTCTGAATCCTCCATGTTTGGCATAGTGCAAGACACAGTTAAGTTACTTAATAAGTATTTGTTGTAAGTGTATATTCTGTGTCTAAATCACAGATTCAACTCCATCACTTTGTATTTCATTACCTTGTCTCCATATTAATTATTACTATTTGTGAGTGTCTTATTTATGATCTGTTTACTTGAAATCTTTGTCTCCCTCCTTCAAAGACTATCATGGAGAACAGAAACTTATCCTCCCTTCTGAATCCTCCATGTTTGGCATAGTGCAAGACACAGTTAAGTTACTTAATAAGTATTTGTTGTATGAATAAATTATGTATGTTACAACATATTTAACTACAGCAACAAACTGGAGGCATGACAATGGATACTGGCAATAGGAATTGGTTAAATAAATGAGGGACAATGCATAAAATGAAAAATTATTTCGACATCAAAAGTATGCTATGGATGAGTGTTCATTCTCATGTGGGCCCCCCTGGTAGCTCAGCTGGTAAAGAATCCACCTGCAATGCAAGAGACTTGAGTTTGATCCCTGGGTTGGGAAGATCTCCTGGAGGAGGGCATGACAACCCACTCCAGTATTCTTGCCTGGACAATTCCCATGGACAGAGGAGCCTGGCAGGCTGCAGTCCATAAGGTTGCAAAGAGTCAGACTAAACAGAACATGGCACGTGTGCATTTATTGCATTGCATTGTGTGTGTGCTCATGAAAATATGCTGTAATATATTACTGAGTGAAAAGTTCAAATGGAAAAACAGCACTCACACCCTGAATATGTTTTGGCAAGAGAAAAAAAGTTTGCATAGATAAAGATCTGGGGAAATGCACAACCAGGTGTAGAAATGATTTTCTGTGGATGATAGAATTATAAGTTATTTTGTTTATTTATGCTTGTATTTTCTACAATGAAGAGAAGTATTAAATAATAAGAAAAAGCTATATTACAGAAAACAATACAAAGATTGTCTAACATATTAAAATTTTCAAAATGAAATAAGCTATCTTGTGGGGGAGTGAGTTAACATGCTATGGCTAGTATGCTTAAGCATTAACCAGGTTACTATAGAGGGACATTTTTCTGCACTGAATGAGTGATTCTCTAATAATCATCTCAAACTTTAAAGATATTATGAATTTTAGGCTCCTAATCCTTAAATTAAAAAAGACATTTTAATGTCTTTTTTAACTAAACAGGTAATGCAGTAATAATTTCTACTTTCTTGTTCAGCTGCTCAGTTGTGCCGAACTCTTTGCAACCCCATGGACCCCATGCCTAGCTTCCCTGTCCTTTACTATTTCCCAGAATTTGCTCAAACTCTTGTCCATTGAGTCAACGATGTTATCCAACCATCTTATCCTCTGTCGCCCCCTTCTTAGTTATGGAATGGATATAATGTCAAAAATGAGCCCAGCCATTTTTTTGTATGTTTCTGGCTTGGGTGGAGTGCAGGGTTAATGCACTGCTTTGTACTAAGAACGTACCACACCTTGCTGTAATTTTCTGATGAATACAAAGCACAAAGTGAGGATTAAATTATAGAGCTCATCCTGTCAACTATCAATCAACAGTTGTTTTTGAGCATCTTCTATATACAAATCATAGCACTAAGCAGACAGGAAACACCAAGGCATGTAAGATGCAACCACTGTCCTCAGGAAACCTAGAGTCTAGTAGTTTTATATGATATCTGCCTTGTTAAACAAAGGAATAAGTATCGACAGCTGGTCCTTGGATCTTGGCCCCACTTTCAGTTTCTCTTGTAACAAATACTGCTGATCCCTCCACAGCAGTCCCCAAGGCATACTTGTTCCTAAGAAGAGCAGAAATTCATTACCTTAATTTCCTGTAGCATAGCTGAGATAACCCGGAACTTTCAAAAAGCTAACTACTGACTGTGGTAATATTTCTTATTAGAAAACTCTAAAACCCTTTGTTATAACCATCTCAAGTGTTAGGTAAAATAGCATAAATATTCTTTTAAAGTGTATCTATGCTTGCAAGCAAATAGAAGAAAAATTCTTAAGGTTCATAATTCAAGGGAGAATTTAAAACCAAACCAATATAGGAAATCCATAAGTGAATATGGAAGCTGCCTGAGGGCAAGGAGATTCATTCTCTAGGGGGCTGAGATTTAAAGCCAAGAAGAGAAAGAGACATTGTTGGGAACGAAACAAAGAACATTCTCAGTTAAAAAAAAAAAAAAAAAGTGGACTAGAAGAAAGGATACCCCAGGCACAAGGAAGCTCGTCCATCTTAGCCTGAGTGAGTACTCAGTCACATCAGTCATATCAGCCTCTGTGTGACGCTATAGACTGTAACCTGCCAGGCTGCTCTGTGCATGGGATTCTCCAAGCAAGAATATTGGAGTGGGTTGCCATGCCCTTCTCCAGGGGATCTTCTGGACCCAGGGATCGAATCTGCCTCTCTCCTGAATCTCCTGAATTGCAGGCAGATTCTTTATCACTAAGCCATCAAGGAAGCCCAACATTAGTCTGGGATTATGGTTATCATTTATAACCATAGGTCTGTGTTTTATATTGGTTTGCTGTTCTTCCATAGTATACCACACATGTGATCTGAAAAATCCCTTATTTAAGGAATTAAAATAAAAATTGGTCCCAGGAAGATGATCTGGGTTGTTTGACAGAAACCAACCCAAAATTATTCTAGAGGGACTTGTCTTCAAAAAAACTATATAAGATGCCGACAAATAAGGTCCCACTGAAGAAAAACTCACACTGTATTGTTTTCTTATGTGTTTTGTAATTTTGAATTATGAGTTCACCTTCAGTGAAAGTCATTATATCCTAATTCTATAAACAATAGAATTAGACTGCCAAAAAAATTTCAGATTAAAGAACTATCTGTTAACTATTATAAAAATAAATATGATTCTAGTTATTTAAAACAGTAAATAAGAAATTTAAAAAAAGGAAAAAGGGAGTAGGTGGGGGATAAACTAGGATGGGAATTAGGAGATATGAACTACTACAAATAGTCAAAGCTATGGTTTTTCCAGTAGTCATGTATGGATCTGAGAGTTGGACCATAAGTAAGGCTGAGCGCAAAAGAACAGATATTTTCGAACTGTGGCGCTGGAGAAGACTCTAGAGACTCTTGGACAGCAAGGAGATCAAACCAGTCAATCACAAAGACAATCAACCCTGAATATTCAATAGAAAGATAACCTTCACTATTTTTTCTCCCTGCCAGTTAAAACAGAAAGAATTTCTTGTCATATCACTATTGGGAATAAAAAAAAATTCCGTGATGTTTTTTCTCATTCATTAAATATTTATTACCTGTATTCAACAGTACAAGTTCTGTGTTAGACCAGTAAGATCAGAATGGTTGTATTTTTAACTTTAAATTTTAAAGTTTTACCATGAAAGTAGCATTTAACACGAGATCTACCTCTTAACATTCCTTAACTGTACAATATATTATCATTGACTATAGGTACAATATTGTACATCAGCTGTTTAGAGATTATTCATAGATACTTCATATAAATGGAATCAAGCCATATCTGTCTTCTGTAGTTGGCTTATTTCACTTAGTATCTCCTTAAGGTGCATTCACATGATTGAGTATTGCAGAATTCATGTCTTTTTAAAGGCTAAATAGTATCCCATTTGATGCACATACCACAGTTTCTTTATATATTTATCTGTTAATGGACTTTTGTTTCCACAACTTGGCTATCGTGAATAATGCAGCAATGAAAATAGGAGTGGTAAAATCTTTTTGGATCATGCTTTCAATTTTTTTGGGTAAATGCCACACGTGGAATTGCTGGATCTCAAGGTAATTCTACTTTTTTATTTTTTAAAAATTGCATATATTTAAAAAGTGGACAACATGATGTTTTCTTTCAGGAATTTTATGGTTTCAGGCCTTATGTTTAAGTCTTTAATCCATTTTAGTTGACTTTTGTGTATAGTGTAAGATGGGGCCTATAAACAAACCGGTGATTAATTATTTCTTTCCGTAAACCTTTTTTCCCCTTTATTTGCTCATTTTCTCCATTCCTTTCCTCCTAATTTGGTCAAGAAACTATTAGATAAATTTGTGAAAAAAGTGTCATCCATACAGTATTATGGCCAGTACCTAAAGTGGGGGGCTTTCAGAATCTGAGTGAGGTACGAGAGTGTCTGGGGGCTTAAGTGCACAGAGGTGGGGGGCAGCCTGGCCTGGTTACTCCAGGATGAGGCAGTTGAGGAAGATATCTGATGGGGGAGGTTAGCAGTGGCATCTTATGTGAAGGACTGAGGACTGAATAGGGTGAGGATGGCATCCCTGTAGAGTAATGAAATGATAGCAACTGGTGTAGGGTATTCAGAAACCAAGCAACTTGGGAAGTTTGTCTGCATCAGTGGTGAGGAGATGGGGAGGATAAAGAGGAGGGTGATGATGACTCTGATATGACTTGAGTACTTACGCAGGTAAATAATCAAATAGTTATTAATATTGAGAAAAGCTGAGTCTGATTTATTGCTCTTTGAAAAGGGAGTTACAGTATGAAAAAAGAGAAAATGAGATTAAACCCTGGAATGCTGGAAATATAGAACTATTAATATGTTAAATATGGAAATATTCATATGAATTTAATTTTCAATAGATTAGAAAGAAAAAAATGAAGGAAGGAACAAAGAAAGGAAGGGAGAATGTGGGGATAAATGATGTAATTCTATATAGTACAGTTCTTATATACCCTAGGTCTGTCTGAGAGAGCTTGGGAGCAGAGATACCCCAATAGCAATGAGCGTATTGTTCACTCAGATCTTCCTTTGTAAACACCATTCTCCACTAAAAGGAACCAGAGCTCCTTGGAGGAATTTCTGATTCCTGGGCTGGAAAAGGGAAGAAACAAGTGAGTCAGGAACAGCTTGATGTGCCAGAAAATAAAGAAACGTTCCCCTAGTGATGGAACCATGTCAAAAGGATACACAAACTACTTTGAGATCCCCACTAGTCAAATCTGGAACAATCTGAGCATTAAAATAAGAAATACTAGCAATATATTAGAATCAATGGAATAAAATGGAAATCTACAAAAGTTCATGCAGATATGAATGCATGAACAGATGAATGAATAACTAAATGGAAAAGTTGAAAGATTTTCAAAACAGAGGAATGCCAAGTAATAGAGAACTAAAGAATAAGATAGCTATTTGTCAATCATCAGAGTAATAAGTAACTCAGCCAAAAACATCAATGCATGTAAAATATTTTGGTGAGAGTTAAATGATGCACAAAATATTGCTATTCAATATTAGATTCAAAGCACTTCTGCATGAAATACTTATCAATTACAAAGGTAAAAGAGAGAATATTTACAACTGGGAAAACTGAAAGAAAATACATTTTGTCAAGCGCTTATGTTTAATATACCCAGTAATGGCATGCATTGAGCTTACTTATAAGTTGATAGAATGCAATGAGAATAATTCAGTATTACTTTTCTGGTACTTCTACCCAAAATACATAATTTGAATCTAGTCATGAAGAAAAATCACACAAGCTCAAATTGAGGGACATACTGTGAAATAACTTACCTATAATTTCTGAAAGTGTCAAGTCATGTAAGTCAAAATGGAGGAACAGATCCAATGTGAACTGAACTTAACCATATGCCAACTAAGCAGAACTGGATCCTTTCCTAGAAAGGATATTATTGAAAAATGGTGAAATGTGAATCAAGTCTGGAGATTAGATGGTAATAATGTATCCATGTTAAGTTCCTGATTTTGATGGTAATTCTGTATATGTGAAACTATCCTTGTTTGTTGGAAATTCATACTTATTTGGAGCATCAGATTGGCAACTTAAAATTATTTAGGAAAAAAAACGTTCCTGCTATTATTTAGTTTTTTTAAATTTAAAGTTACTTTAAAATAAAAATTTAAACATTACCCACACATAGTATTGCAGATAAACTGGAGAGATCTACACAAGACCTGTGTGTAGATTCCATCAATGTTATATCCTGGCTGTGATATTGTATTATAGCTTTGAAAAATGCTTCTACTGAAGGAAAGGGTTTAAAAGTAAGAAGAAATTTCTGTATCATTTTTTTACAACTCCATGTGAAGCCCCTATTATCTCAAATTTTTATAATACAATATTAGTTTTAGGTATACAACATACAATATCTTTACCAGTTGTATTCCATTTAAAAGTATTGTAAAATACTGACTATATTCCATGTGCTAGTCATTACATCTTTGTATCTTATTTATTTTATTAAGATTTTTTAAAAATTTTAAAACAATTTTTTATTGGAGTATAGTTAATTTACAATGTTGTATTGGTTTCTGCTATACAGTAAAGTGAATCAATTATACATATACATATATTCATTCTTTTTAAGATCCTTTTTCCATATAGGTCATTACAGAGTATTGAGTAGAGTTTCCTGTACTATACAGTAGGTCTTTACCAGGTATCTATTTTATATTCAGTTATTGATTCTTTATAATGGCCTATGACAGTGATAATGTTAAAAATTTGACTGTTAGTAAATAGAAGAAATGGGGACTGGATTAGAATTTTGTCTTGTTTTACAGCTCGGAAAAAAACCACAAAACATTACTAGAAAAAAAATCCAGAAAAAAAGATTCTAAATGCACCGTATCACTGTTACTGTTGGAAACTTGTTAATAAATGTATACTTTTGTCAAATGTAGAATTAAAATATAAAAATTAATACCCACTAAGTTTTATAGTCAGGACATGGAGTAAATGCTTTTGATTTTTATGAGTCCACAAAACTCAAAATTCATTATAAATCTACAAATAATATTTTCACAATTCAGCTACAAAAAGCGTCCTAAGATCCTAAATGGAGCCAAGTGCATGAGAAATGTCTGGTATTTTCGTGCCTGACATTACAATTTAGAAACCAGACAGCAAACAGTGGATATGAGAGCACTCAAGAGCAACAGGAATTGAAATGAGACTTGGGAGTAAAAGTGCTGGTGATCTGAGTAGGAGATTCTCTTCTAAATTAGCACAGGATTAGTGTTGGATGTATGCAATATGCTTTCTGAGGGGGCTGATTCTTCTACAGAAGATGGAACATTGCAGGGCGAATTAAATTGTTGCCAACACTAGAATCCAGACACAGCCCTTTTAGAAACAGCACTTTTGGGTAGAAACATTGTAAAAGAATGGCTGTAAAATGGGGAAGAATTTCATGTCAATATGTGGAAGCAAACTGGGAGACCAGTAACTGAGACTATGTGGAAGTAATAAGCAGTATTAAAAATATTAATTTGAGGGAGTAGATCTTTTTCCTATCACGGTGAGAACATTTTTTACTTTTTCTCTGGCCCCAACAATGAAAAAAATAGACTGTGACATCTGAGTCCATCTAGGAAAGTGCAAGCATTTAATTAACTTTCTCCTCCAACCTAATAGAGAGCTTAGAATATTCTTCACTGAAAGAATGCTTCAAAGATGAGGAATCGTAGTCATAAAAGCCTCTATTAGGTGTGTGTGTGTGTTAGTTGCTTAGCCATGTCCAACACTTTGAGACCCCATAGACAGTAGCCCACCAGGCTCCTCTGTTCATGGGATTCTCCAGGCAAGAATGCTCAAGTGAGCTGCCATTGCCTTCTCCTGGATTAGGTGGGCTTCCCAACATGTTCTAAAGTCACCAGCTGGCAAAACTGATCTAGCTGAAAACTTATAAAGACTTTATTGACTATGCCAAAGCCTTTGACTGTGTGGATCACAATAAACTGTGGAAAATTCTGAAAGACATGGGAATACCAGACCACCTGACCTGCCTCTTGAGAAATCTGTATGCAGGCCAGGAAGCAACAGTTAGAACTGGACATGGAACAACAGACTGGTTCCAAATAGGAAAAGGAGTACATCAAGGCTGTATATTGTCACCCTGCTTATTTAACTTATATGCAGAATACATCATGAGAAATGCTGGACTGGAAGAAACACAAGCTGGAATCAAAATTGCTGGGAAAAATATCAATAACCTCAGATATGCAGATGACACCACCCTTATGGCAGAAAGTGAAGAGGAACTAAAAAGCCTCTTGATGAAAGTGAAAGAGAGTGAAAAAGGTGGCTTAAAGCTCAACATTCAGAAAACGAAGATCATGGCATCCAGTCCCATCACTCTGTGGGAAATAGATGGAGAAACAGTGGAAACAGTGTCAGACTTTATTTTTGGGGGCTCCAAAATCACTGCATATGGTGACTGCAGCCATGAAATTAGAAGACGCTTAGTCCTT
>SJYC01009933.1:0-11234 GCA_006408675.1 Madoqua kirkii | reverse complement strand
CAAAGAGGAGAGTGAAAAAGTTGGTTTAAAGCTCAACATTCAGAAAACAAAGATCATGGCATCTGGTCCCATCACTTCATGGGAAATAGATGGGGAAACAGTGGAAACAGTGTCAGACTTTGTTACTTTGGGCTCCAAAATCACTGCAGCTGGTGACTGCAACCATGAAATTAGAAGACGCTTACTCCTTGGAAGAAAAGTTATGACCAACCTAGATAGTATATTCAAAAGCAGAGACATTACTTTGCCAACTAAGGTCCATCTAGTCAAGGCTATGGTTTTTCCAGTAGTCAAGTATGGATGTGAGAGTTGGACTGTGAAGAAAGCTGAGCGCTGAAGAATTGCTGCTTTTGAACTGTGGTGTTGGAGAAGACTCTTGAGAGTCCCTTGGACTGCAAGGAGATCCAACCAGTCCATTCTGAAGGAGATCAGCCCTGGGATTTCTTTGGAAGGAATGATGCTAAAGCTGAAACTTCAGTACTCTGGCCACCTCATGCGAAGAGTTGACTCATTGGAAAAGACTCTGACCCTGGGGGGACTGGAGGCAGGAGGAGAAGGGGACGACAGAGGATGCGATGGTTGGATAGCATCACTGACTCGATGGACGTGACTCTGAGTGAACTCCGGGTGTTGGTGATGGCCAGGGAGACCTGGTGTGCTGCAGTTCATGGGGTTGCAAAGAGTCGGACACGACTGAGCAACTGAACTGAACAGAAACCTAGTTAGCTTGGATAATGAATCAGGAATAAAGAAAAATTTTCTTCTTGGATAAAGTAATTTTTTCTTGACGTTCTCCCTCATTTTAATCTTTAATAAGCACATAATTAGTATATAAAAGTATATCTGTAATCCTAACCAGCTTTATACAGAGACCTGCTGTGAGGACTGATTGAAAGAATCATATGAGACAGAACTGTCCATTCAAAAATGTGCTACTCAAGACGAGAGGGGCTGTTATTATTTATTTGGCCAAGTTACTGAGAATCTACTGTATCAGCACCTGTAGTCAACATACAAATGCACACAGGCTTTCTCTCACAAAGACACACACATGCCCTGTGTCGAAGTTCAAGAAGTAGAAACTGTAAATGACTCAGTTGATTAAGGGTTAAAGGGATGACATCAAGAAGTCCTAGAAGTAAGCATTATAGAAAGGTTGCTAAAATTATTTAACTCATTCTATTTGACCTAAAACACATACACACACACACACACACACACACACACACACACACACACACACACAATCGCTTAACTAAGTGGACCAGCCCAACTTGATAAAGTTAAGGATGTTGTCTAAGACATTGAAAAGAATAAATGAAACAGAAACACTGGAAGAATAATTGAAGCAGAATGAAGCTGAAAGGATGATCAGGATTTACTTAGTGTCCAGGCACCTAACAGACCCAGCAGAGTGTTGGGACCATAACATGTTCTCAAGAAATATTTGCGTATTTGTGTTGCAATCAAAACTTGGCCAGAGTCAATTTGCTCTTCTCAGGCAATCAGTGCTCTAGCAAAGTTAGGAGAGTTTTATCACTCTCATAAATGTAAAGTTGCTGTAAAATAAATTCTACTTTGATCATTCATAAAACCTATGATCGACTTGAGAGAGGCTGTGAGACTCACTTGACACATATTTAGGACTCTGCTGTTTTTCCTAAGTTTCTACATGCCTCAGTCAAAATGTATCTACTCTCAGTCTTCAACCAATGAACAATATTTGTATCAGTAATCCAGAAAAAAAGACACAAGAAATCACAGTACCTGATGTACATGTTCAGGCATGACAGTTAACATCTTTGTAATGCTTCAAAATTTATAACTCGCTTTCTTTCATAATTTCTCACCCTTGGTTATATCTTTATGTCCTAGTTTTGTACAACAGTATACCAAGACAAACCTGATTATCCCCAAAATACATATTAAAAACAGAGGCCAAGTGATTAAATGAGAAAGTTCTCAAAATATTATGACAAAGGGTAAGATTAAAGAATAAGATTAACCCTCAGAGGCTGGTGACATAACCCAAAGCACTCTAGCAAGGCAAAAACTACTCCCTGAGTCTCCTATTTATATTTTGCTCCAAATTCTGTAGCTATGGAGGATGTAGAAGGTAGAATGAGACTGACTGCAACAACCAGGCAAAAATCATGTTGTTAAAGACACTGGATATCTATGAAAGCAAAGAGGATTAAATGAATTTAACATGACAAAGGATAGAACCTTTCTTACATGAACTGACATTGATGTCTATTCCTTCCTTGAAGGCATTTGCTGAAATTACTTATTGATTATAAATTGGGCTTGCTGTGAGAGTCAGTCTTTGGAGAAGAAAGAAACAAGTGGAGTTTTTGATGACATTACACTGGCTGGCATGTTGAATTAGAATCTAGAGGATCCCCAAGGCCCACATCTCGGTTTTTCTAGTAAGAACGCTGCTGAGTCTTGGAATATCCTGGGAGGCAGGAGGGCAGGGATAGAAAGGCAGAATAAAATCACCCACAACATATGGGGCTTAAGCAACAAAGTTCTAGTAGGAAGAGGAACTCACAACAGACATTTACCAGGCCTTGTCCTTCAGACATTTGACACAAAAGGATAACAGATTCTAAAGAAAGCTTCCAGACGTCCTAACACAGACGCGTATGGACTGAACTTCCTCACCCATTACTCTCTCTGGGGAAAAATAAAGTTCACATTAGCATTTATTTGTCTTTTGTATACAATATCCTCTACATTATTTAAAATTTTATGAGACACAGGAATAAGGTAAGGAATGTTACTAATAGTTAAGAGAAAAAAACAAAGAATTAGAAACAGTTGATACACATACCAGTGATACAAGATTTTAAAATAAATAGACATAAAGAAAACAGAGAAGATGAACAAAATGAATGAATTTTGAAATTTAGACAATTTCAACAGATAACTGGATTTTGTTTAAAAAAAAAGAATTAAATACACAGCCTAGGGCTGAGAAATACAATTTATAAAGCTAAAAAGTCATTCAGACATGCTAACAGCAGATTTGACAAAGCAGAAAGGATTACTGAACTTTAATGACAAGTCAATAAAAAATATTCAAATTAAAGCACAGGTAGAAATAAATGAAAAAAATAGAACAGAAAAGAAGAGACATTGAAAACATCATCAATGGTCTGATGTGTATGCAGTTGAGTCATGGAAGGAAAAGACGGAGAAAATGAAGCTTAATTAATATTTATAAAGATAATATATAAAATTTTTCAAAACATGTAAGAAATAAAAGATCAACAGATTTAGGATGGGTCAGGAACCATAAATGAGATAAACATAAAGAAAACCACACCAAGATACATCATAGTATAGCTGGGGGAAAATGATAACCTTTAAAGCAGTTAGAAAAAAAAGATGCAATACACTCAAGATAACATTGTAACTGATTTAACAGAAACATGAAAAGAAGACACTTAAATGATACCTTTAAGATGCTAACTGCCAACTTAGAATTACATCACCAGTGAAAATAGTCTTTAAAAATGGAGATGAAGTAAAGATATTTCCAGACATACAAAAACGTAAGAGAAGTTATACTTATCAGGCTGACACTATAATAAACATATAAAGAAATTCTTCAAATTGAACCAAAATTAACCCAAATAGAAGTACAATAATACAGAAAGGCCTAAGAACACTCGACACTATAAGTATGTGGGTAAATATAAAGAATAAAGTGCTTTAAATCAGCAGTCTTAATAATGTCCTGTGAAGTGTTTAAGATAGGTGAGATAAATAAAATACATGCAACAGTAGTATGAAGAATGGAAAAGTCACTATTTACATGCTTATAAAGTTCTTGCCTTAGAGGAGGAAGTAATAAAACTACCAGTAAAGTAGACCTGTTGTTAGTCAAACATACTCTGAAGTGAAAGAAAGTGAAAGTCACTCAGTCATGTCCAACTCTTTGCCACCCCATGGACTGTACAATCCATGGAATTCTCCAGGCCAGAATACTGGAGTGGGCAGCCTTTCCCTTCTCCAGGGGATCTTCCCAACCTAGGGATCAAAGCCAAGTCTCCTGCATTGCAGGTGGATTCTTTACCAGCTGAGCCACAAGCCACAAGGGAAGTCCATATATTTATTTAAAGATTAAACATACTTCAATAGGCTGAAAATCATGGTCCATGGACCAAATCTGCCAGCAACATGTTTTTTTAAATAAGGATATACAGGCATGCAGCCATGTCTGTATGTTTATGTTTTATCCACAGCAGCTTTAACATTAAAACTGCAGGGATGAGTGGTTTCTACAAAGACCATATGGCCCTCAACACCAAAGATGTTTACTATGGGACCCTTTCCAGAAAATCCACATACTCCTACATAAAGTAATATTTTTTTAAAAAAGAACACAACTCAAAAACTAATACAGAATACAAAATGGAACAAAAATACATTGTCGAGATCCAAAAAGCAGTCAAGAAAGAATAAACAGGCAAGCCAAGTCTCCTGCATTGCAGGTGGATTCTTTACCAGCTGAGCCACAAGCCACAAGGGAAGTCCATATATTTATTTAAAGATTAAACATACTTCAATAGGCTGAAAATCATGGTCCATGGACCAAATCTGCCAGCAACATGTTTTTTTAAATAAGGATATACAGGCATGCAGCCATGTCTGTATGTTTATGTTTTATCCACAGCAGCTTTAACATTAAAACTGCAGGGATGAGTGGTTTCTACAAAGACCATATGGCCCTCAACACCAAAGATGTTTACTATGGGACCCTTTCCAGAAAATCCACATACTCCTACATAAAGTAATATTTTTTTAAAAAAGAACACAACTCAAAAACTAATACAGAATACAAAATGGAACAAAAATACATTGTCGAGATCCAAAAAGCAGTCAAGAAAGAATAAACAGGCAAAGATGGAATTAAAAATAAAACAAGTGTTAAAATGAGAGACTTACACCTAACTAAAAAATGGGCTAAATATTTCAGTTAAAAGACACGGATTTTTTTCAGGCTGGATTAAAAACAAAAACAGGGCAAAGGGCTTACATTAAATGTAAGAGAACAGTTAGTTTGAAAGAATAGAGAAAGACTGAGCATGCAGGTACAAACCAAAATGCTGATATTAGGGTCAAATGTAATCAGCTTCAAGACAAGAGTATTACTACAGATGAGGTCATTCCAACAGGAAGATGGAACAATTCTAAACTTAAAGCTAATAATCCAGCCTCAAAATATATAAAGTATATATAAAATATATAAAGCAAAAAGATCCCTCAAGTTCTTGAAGAAATTCTAAAGTTCAAGGAAATTGGCAAATCTTCAGTCAGAGTTGGAGAATTTAACACTCCTTTCTCAGTAACTGCAAGAACAGGCAAAATCGCTGAGGATGCTGAAGATTCGAACAACCCATAAACGAATTTGACCTAACTGAGGAATAACATTTCCTAAAGTTTCTACAAAAAAGTAGCCAGAACAATCAACATGCCGGTCCATAAAGCAAGCCTCGACAAATCACACAAGTTCTCCCATCACAGTGAACTTAACCTACAGATACGTCACCGAAAACTAACTAGAAATAGAACAACACCCTTGTACCTAATTCGTGCCTCTAAAAAGAAATCACAATGGAAATTCTAAAATATGTTGAACTGAACCTTTAAGAAGATTCAGCATACCGAAATTTGTGCCGTGTCCTGTTAAGACACTTCAGTTGTGTCCTTCAGTTCTGTGTGACCCTATGGACTGTAGCCCACCAGGCTCTCCTATCCATGGGATTCTCTAGGCAAGAATCCTGGAGGGGGCTGCTCCTTCCTTCTCCGGGGAATCTTTCTGACCCAAGGATCGAAGCTGCATCTCTTAAATCTCTTGCACTGGCAGGCAGGTTCTTTCACTAGTGCCACCGATGTGTGGGACGTAACTAAAGTTCTGATTACAGGGAAATTTATGGCTTTAAAGGCAAATATGGAAATAAAGGTTGACAACGAAATTCTAAGCTTCCATCTCAAAAACCAGTAAAAGAAAATGAAATTAAACACAAAGAAGAAAACAGGAAACTATAAACGTAGAAGCAGATTACAGCTCAGCGAGCCCGGCCCGGCGCTCTGTGAGGACCTAGATGAGTGCGGTGGGAGCGGGAGCCAGAGGACACATGTCTGCACGCGGCTGATCCACGAGGCTACACAGCAGAGCCTAACACACACTGCAAAGCAATTACAGTCCAGCAAAAAAGCAGCAGAAAGTAATGATACAGAAAATGAGTATTATCTTTATCAAACAGGCAAACTGAGGCACAGCAAGGTTAAGTAACTTGCCCAAATCATAGAATTACCAATAGGCAGATCATGACTCGAATCCAGATAGTCTGAGGCCAGAATCCTCACCTTTAATCGTTATCTAAACAAACTCGCAAGTTCTGAGCAGGGCAGGTAAAACCAATACTGCTGACACGACTATACACCACTGTGTTACATGATATACACCCCTGTGTATACAAGCTACAATGCAAGGATTTAAAAAACTTTTTATCTTTTGGACATTATACTTCAAATGTCCATATTTATCCACCTGATGTGTGGAGATAGCTAAGTCCTCATATTAACCTCTAGACTTCCTATAAGGGTGATTAACTGAGAGATTTAAACCAAAGACCCTTTTCCACTCTTTTAAAACATGAAGAGTACTTAACAGAGCTATACTTAGTGTCTATGAGAATTACTGTCTAGTGCATTTAAATACTGTGAATTTAAATGAATAATATATAATTTAGGCCAGTTTTTTTTTTACAAAGTTAAGTGTATTAAATACATTTCCCTCTAATCTTCAGTTATTATTCATGCTGATTTTTTTTCTCATTCTTGAGTAAAATTAGCTCATTCCAAGTCTTTACTGGGTCCTCCTGATTTTATGGTAGTTGTCACTGGACTCTCAGCTGGGAATTAAAATACTTTATTCAAGTTTCAAAAATTTTATAGCCTTTTTCTCTATCTTCTGTAGACCTCCACTTCCCTTATTATCCCTCTATTAAGAAAGACATACTTAATTTCCTCTTAGAAACAATCAATGAGAAGTCATAACTTACCTTTCAAGTTCCAAGCTTCCCTGTTCTTGTCCACTTCCTTATGCTCCAAGAAAAACTGTGTAGCTGAATGATATAATGGTTTGGGGAAAATGATCATCTTTTAAACTTTTTCATATAAATGTTATTTATAGATGTTCTTTACATTTTTTTTCTCTAAGTGCCCTTCCCAAGCAGATAATTCACAAATTGTGTTTATCTCCTCTTGCTACTCAAGTTGAAAAAATTTTCTCAGATAACTTGGAATATGTTAAGCAACTTTGTAAGTCTTTTTAAACAATTTTTTTAAAGGCGAAAGTAACAAACTTGAAAGAAAAAAAATACAGATGCTGAGATCAGCATAGACATTATTATGCAAATATTTGGAAAATAATCTTCAGACTGGCAAACACTAACGATGCTTTTTCTCCCCACAGATGTGATTTGCTGGCCCTATCATTAGAATTTGCTAAGCTTCCCCCTGGCCAGGACCTTTGAACTTGTTCTTTTTGTACCTAGAATGATCTTCTCTCACGTTTGCACATGGCTCTCTGCATCTTGTTACTTGGTTCTCTTATGAAAATATCCTCAGAGGGTCCTTTGCTTACCACCCTAACAGGTAACTGCATGCTTAGAAATTAGTAGTTATGGTTTCTTTACAAACTTCACCTCCTAGAGTATTGTAAACAACTGCAAAACATCATTTGGTCCTAGTCCTTTATCTTAACAGAGGATTTTTCTGGACTTTCTTGTATCTTTACTATGAATTTTTATGAATTTTTTCCCTCTGATGATTAAAATCAGTGCAGATCCTTTATGCTACCATAGCAGGCATCATTGAGCTTTTGGAACTAAGAGTAAAGAAGAGAGAGGATACAGGCACTGTCAAATGGGCACGTGTACCAACACTGTCCTCTGTGCCAGGCATGTAGCCGTCAACAAAACGGGCATTTTTAGGGGAAACGTGAACTTAAGGACAACTTTCGTATGACAGGATATTGCAAATGAAATAAGGACAAATATAAAGATGTGCTTCTGAGGAGTCATAACAGCAGTAACAAGGAAAGTGAGAGATTTGGGGAGTTTACAAAGTAGGTCCAGATGAGATGTCAAGGGTAGCCTTATACTGTGGTAGATTTCATTTGAAAATATGTGCAAAAATCTTGCTGCCACTATCGCAGCACTTGAACCTAACATCTAGTATATTTACAGGGCTATTCCCGTCCCGATACTGCCAGTGTGAGTTCTGGTCCCCTTTGGCATGGGAGTGATAAAAGGATGCCATAAAGTATGGAGACATTTGTAGATTTCTAAGATTTTTCCCTCCAGAACAACGCAGTTTCCTAAACACTGCAGCTAGCCATGTTCCAGCAAGACTTCAGTATTGCTCAGGTTTGTGTTCCCTTCTCAAGCGAGATGCTGAGTGTGGTGTGGTTAGGCTGAAAGGGATTAATGCAAAATGGGAGATGGGTGGATTATAGAGCTGAGAGAAATTTGAGTTGGAATGTGTTGGTGATTGTTGTGCAAATTTCTTTTGGATGGTTGAAGCAAAAAACGATGGCAAGGGAGCCAGAGTTGCCCCTTGGTATTAGAGTGATCCCTGGGAATTTGCCATCAAGTGGAGGATGGTTTTTAATTCTCATTTTACCTGTGTGAGAGTGGTCAGGACATGTTATTCTGCTCTTGACCAGGTGATGATATTTATAAGCCATATCTACACATGATCCAGTCTCTCAAAATCACGTTAAAAGGAAACACGAATCTGACTCCAGAAGCTCTGAGGCATCATTTTTGCTTTTCACCTTCTTAACAAGTCCAGCCAGGCCATTTAACTCTCTCCACGACACAGGAGGTTTTACCATAAATGCTTTCAAATATAATCTCCTCTTTCAATATTATATATTCATGAAAACCACACATCACAAAAGTAAAAATGTCCTGTTCCTTCATGCCACTTTGCTCTTCTGTTTCAGTGCCCCCCCGCCCAACTACCTCATAAGCCTCACTCAGCACACTGTCATGTACCGTGTCCACCACACCTCAATCACCAGACCCTCTGCCCTGTGACATTTTAGCATTCTCTTGCTCTTGGTACAGCTACTGGGAAGGTGCAGTCTCACAGGCAGCCTGCTGTTTGGATTGGAGCTACAGAGAAGAAGTCAAGAGACGACCTTTCAAACAAGAATCTTTGGAATTCAGGAGAGAAAGGCTGTGGCTACTGGCATAGTGGTCATTTCTTTTTTCTATGCCATTGTTATTATGGCAGTAACATTGTGCAGACAGCTTTGGGAACTGGAGGATGAAGCCAGAAGTTTGGGGGAATAGAGTGTTCTTGGTATACGTGGAAAGCGTGTGCTATTGTAAAATGCTCCCGTGAGTGACGGAGTAGCCTGGTTGATTTGCTCGTTAGTTATATAGCACCACATGTTTTATTCAGGAGTTCACTTAAAATATTTAGTCTTCATCTTTTTTTTTAAAGGATTTTTAAAATACGTATTTATTTATGGCTGCACCGGGTCTCTGTTGCTGCCGTGGGCTTTCTCTAGTTGCGGCAAGCGGGGCTGCTCTTCGTGATGGTGCCTGGCTCCACTTGCAGTGGCTTCTTGTTGCAGAGCACAGGCTCAAGTGCACAGGTTTCAGTAGCTGCCAGTACAGGGGCTTCAGTAGTGGTGATGCTCTGCGGCACGAGGGATCTTCCTGGACCAGGGATCGAACCTCTGTCCCCTGCACTGCCAGGCAGAGTCTCATCCACTGGACCACCAGGGAAGCCCTGGTCTTTATCTTATAAGGAGAGACCACAACTTCGTTTGAAAAATGACTGAAGGGAACATTCTAAAACTAAGTGAGTTAAGATATATGGTTAAAAAGCCGTAACTCAAGAGTATTTCTGAAGGTCTGGTATGAAGACGGTCATCTTTCAAATGACATTTATATTCACAGGAAGAATCTCATGGTCCGGGGATAGAAATTGATCAATGACGAAATCTGAGGATTGAGATGATCAGAGAGACAGAGAGATGCAGAGATAGAGAAAAGAACTAAGCATGGGGGAAAAAACGGCTTCTAGGTTCCTAAATCTGTCCCAATAGCAACATATAATTTGACCATTAAAAAATAATTTTAAAAATAGCTTAGAAAAAGCAGTGTGGACAAATGCAATTTTATAGAACATAATTTCACTGAAAGCAATTTAGTTAAAAGCAAGTTGGTCAGCAGGTCATTTTGGCTGAAATGATGATGGGCTTTAAATTGGAATTCCTAGACACTGCTTTTTATTTTTCCTTTTAGTATTAGTTATATTTGGTGCACCTTGGGACATTTTGCAGACCTTCATACATCATTACATATTCTTTTCCATTGATAGGTATTTTTCTACTTTTTTATCTTTTAATATTTAATATCATTTCAGTCATGTTCTTTCCTATTTAACCAATCAATTCACCTTAGTCTCAATCTTTTTGTTTTCATATTTCAAATTCATAATAAAACTATTTCTGCACACTCTGTTTAAGTTATGAAGACGTTCAGTTCAGTTGCTCAGTTGTGTCCGTGAATCGCAGCCACCCCGTGAATCGCAGCACACCAGGCCTCCCTGTCTATCATCAACTCCTGGAGTTCACCCAAACTCATGTCCATCGAGTCCGTGATGCCATCCAGCCATCTCATCCTCGGTCGTCCCCTTCTCCTCCTGCCCCCAATCCCTCCCAGCATCAGAGTCTTTTCCAGTGAGTTAACTCTTTGCATGAAGTGGCCAAAGTATTGGAGTTTCAGCTTTGGCATCAGTCCTTCCAAAGAACACCTGGGACTGATCTCCTTTAGAATGAACTGGTTGGATCTCCTTGAAGATGTTGGAATAAAGTAAATATCATTTGGTAAATTGCCTGAATAAATTATTGTAGGTTACAAAATAATGGTATGATTCCAATTTTGCTAACAACTGAGATACAAATATTTAAATACTACATAATAAACATACTTTGTATTTAGAAAGCAATTTGTACAGATAATTAAAAGGTTAATAGATAGTTTGGATAGGTAAGATTATACAGCTTTGTGCTTCCTTTTATAGTTTTCTATTTTAAAATGCTTAAAAACGTATTTTTGAAATAGAAAAATTGTTTTTCTATTTTAAAATAAAATATACATTTCTCTTTAAATATGGAAAAATAGGAAAAGAAG
>SJYC01009931.1:0-65395 GCA_006408675.1 Madoqua kirkii | reverse complement strand
TCTTACCGTTCTTTAAATATCAAATATATTTTGACATATATTTAAAAGTAATATGGAATAATGCTAAAAAAGTTAATGAAACTACAACATGAATTCTTTTGTTGGCAAGTTACATTGAGAGAGTTGAGAAGTTTTCTCCTCTCTGTTTTTAATGTTATATGTTAAATATAGACTCATGAGGGCCTCCCTGGTGGCTTGGATGGTAAAGAGTCTGTCTGCTATGCAGGAGATGTGGGTTTGATCCCTGGGTGGGAAGATCCCCTAGAGAAGGGAACCTACTCCAGTATTCTAGCCTGGGAAATTCTATGGACAGAGCCGCCTGGTGAGCTGCATTCCATGGGATCGCAAAGAGTTGAACACGACTGAGCAACTAGCACACACACACAGACTAATGCTTGGTTAAATTACTTACATATTGTTTGGTTCAATTACTTAAATATTGCCTTTTCAAGCTTCCTTGATCGCTTATTGTTAAAAACTCACAAATTTCTATTTTTGTCATTTCAATGCTATATATTAGCATATTCCAAAAAACAGTGAGTTACTGATGGACTTACACTTGGTTTTCCTGTTTTAAAAAATATTTTCTTATTAAAAAAAAAGCATACCATAGTGTAATACCAAGTCATTTCGGGCAGATGAGAGGTGTGTGGTGGGTTAGTGGCTGGACTTCCTGGAAATGAGCAGATCCTAGCGTATGTTAGGTGAAGATGTTCACAGAGGAAACTTGTGAGATGTGTGGGTTCCCTGTTACTCCTTGAAACAGTGAGGAAGACCAGCACCAGATGGCCTGGGGTGGTGGGAGGTAGGACAGAGAGCGGACCATCAACCAGATGGACACTGTTCAGTATAAACTGAGCCACTGACTCCAGGCACCAGTCTGGATGGGCCATTATCCCACCTCATGTTACAGTGTATCCAGCCCAGAGATGGAGGGTTCCTTGGTGGCTCAGATGGTAAAGCAACTGCTTATAATAACATATTCCAAAAAACAGTGAGTTACTGATGGACTTACACTTGGTTTTCCTGTTTTAAAAAATATTTTCTTATTAAAAAAAAAGCATACCATAGTGTAATACCAAGTCATTTCGGGCAGATGAGAGGTGTGTGGTGGGTTAGTGGCTGGACTTCCTGGAAATGAGCAGATCCTAGCGTATGTTAGGTGAAGATGTTCACAGAGGAAACTTGTGAGATGTGTGGGTTCCCTGTTACTCCTTGAAACAGTGAGGAAGACCAGCACCAGATGGCCTGGGGTGGTGGGAGGTAGGACAGAGAGCGGACCATCAACCAGATGGACACTGTTCAGTATAAACTGAGCCACTGACTCCAGGCACCAGTCTGGATGGGCCATTATCCCACCTCATGTTACAGTGTATCCAGCCCAGAGATGGAGGGTTCCTTGGTGGCTCAGATGGTAAAGCAACTGCTTATAATATGCGGGAGACCTGGGTTCAGTCCCTGAGTTGGGAAGATCCCCTGGAGAAGGAAATGGCAACACACTCCAGTACTCTTGCCTGGAAAATCCCATGGACGGAGAAGCCTGGATGCTACAGTCCCTGGGATCGCAGAGCTGGACATGACTGAGTGACTTCCCTGGTTCAAAGAGGGAAGACAACGCACAGTAGCTGTAGACACTGAGATCTTTGAGGCTCAGTCCTTCTTAATGTGGAGAATTAGTGGTTGGGTGAAGCCACCCTACAAAGCCTGGGTCATTGAACATCAGCAAGCTTATTTTTAAGTCATTATTATTATTTTGTTCACTGTGACAGATCTGATTGGAAATCACTACTCGGCAAAACAGCAAGTCACACACTGAGCTACAAGTAAAATATGCTAATTTTTTTTTTTTTTTACTATTTTATAAAGAATTTCACAGCAGAATAAATTACTATCACTGATTTGGAGGAAAAATGATAGAGAAAACACATATGTTGTGGACTGACTAATCTTGACCCCTCTTTTATTTATTTTTAAATTTTATTTTATTATTTTTTTTTACTTTACAATATTGTATTGGTTTTGCCATATATTAACATGAATCCACCACGGGTGTACACGTGTTCCCAATCCTGAACCCCCTTCTCACCTCCCTCCCCATACCATCCCTCTGAGTCATCCCAGTGCACCAGCCCCAACTATCCAGTATCATGCATTGAACCTGGACTGGCGATTCATTTCTTATATGATATTATACATGTTTCAATGCCATTCTCCCAAATCATCCCACCCTCTCCCTCTCCCACAGAGTCCAAAAGACTGTTCTGTACATCTGTGTCTCTTTTGCTGTCTCGCATACAGGGTTATCTTTACCATCTTTCTAAATTCAGCTCTTTTAAAAGCAAGAAGAAAGCATTATTGCTGAGACAGCTTCACGGAGGTCTTTAGCACATAAAGAAAGCACGTGAGAATTAATAGCAGTTGGGCTAAGACTTGGGAGAACCAAGGAATTACGAGAATAAAAAAGAAAAACAGGTAAGAAGTCTCTCCTATTTCATCTGAGAAGCTCGGAATGGAATACCTTCTCTTAGATAATGGGAGAGAGCAGTTTGATGCCGGCAGAAAATGGTACTAACTGCTCATTACTTTTAACTGTGCAATTTAAATACTCAAGTGCATCAATGGAAGGAAGATTTAAATAGCAAGCTTCATTGCTATTTGCTCCTAAAAGAAACTGATCCCAACAGATTATTGCTTTTCATTTAAGTCAATGTGGGGATGAACAGCAGCTTTGCAGTTTGAGGAGAGGGGCATGTGGGAAAACTGAAATGTGAACAAAACAACAGTTGGGCTTTCTTTTATTGTTTATTGGCACTCTGGGAATCCTCTGCAGGTTTGTCTTTCATGGTTGCTTAATAAATAAAAATACAGTACATAGCCTACACATTTGGGGGGTGATTCACAGAATGGCACTGATTCACCTAAGGGACCCTGCCTGGCTTAGTCCAGGGAGCACATCTTCCGAGCATCTGCAACCACACTGGCAGTTTCCCCATAGGCCATGGGCCTGAGTTGTTCTGCTAATTATTTACACAGACCAGCTGAAATTATGTAGCCATCTGTATTCTTACGTACTGAGATTGAGTAAAATGAATTTACAATCTTGAAAGCGTTCATCCTTGATGAATCCCCTTCACACTGATTTTTATCCTTTTCAAACAACTGTGGAGTCAGGGACACACTGAACACTGCTCATCCAGGGAGCCCATCCATCCTCGTTTGCTTTGCTGCCCACCACTCTGCCTTCTCAGTACTGTCCCCGCAAACGACCATGGCCACGCTGATACTGCTGGCAAGCAGGCTCCGGAGCGAGGCTGCCTGGGTTAAAATCTCCACTTTGTTATCTGCTGGTGATGGCAGGCAAATGGTGTTGTGTCTTGGTGCCTAATTCCTCACCTTGACAATTTCTAAGGAAAAGAATATATTCTTTTTTAAAAATTATTTATTTGGCCATCCCAGGTGTTAGCTGCAGCATGTGGGATCTAGTTTTCAAACCAGGGATCGAACCGTGGCTCCCTGCATTGGGAGCATAAAATCCTAGTCACTGTACCATCGGCAAGTCCCAAGAAAACATTCTCATAAGATCACCTTGAGGAAGAAATGAACTCCACAGGTTGCTTTGCAGGTACCAAGTACTCAATAAGTGCTGGGTATAATTAGCAACATAGTTATTTTATTCCATCCTAAATGGAATCATTTACTTCGGGCAGGTAGGACTCCCTCAATCAGGATGAGTGTCAGCTATTAGTGACATAAACTAGAATTTGGAGGCCAAAGGGTTTCCCGGAGAGGGGAGGAAATCTCCAGGGGAGGTGCAGAATATGGAAACTCTTTAGATGGTATTCACAATATGGTGATCATGGTAATGTCATAAGAATGCCAGGTTATATTTAACTGAAACTAGAGTGGGAGAAAAACTGACAAAGGAAATTAAAGACAGATGACTCAAAGGCATGCATTACCTCAAAGGGCAACTGTAGGTAAAAGATACACTGATGTTTTAGGAACAAGGAGGTTTTGGTAGCAAGGGGTAGAAGGCAGCATGTCACAGGGTGAAAGGATTTCTGACTTTGGCAGAAAGGCAGTTGGTATTATATGAAGAAAAGCAGTTGAGTCATTAAGTCATTTGAGGTCACGAGGAAAAATCACTCAAGTAAAATATATTTTGCAAACAGTATATGAGTTCTAAAGGTGTCAGTTCATTTCTGGACATCAGCTAATGAAATGGCTGAGACAAGACAACTGGATTTTTTTGATGATGCTTTGAGAAAGATGGTTTATTTGACTGCTGGAAATTAAATTTGTTAATAGGAGATTTGCCTGGCTTGAAACATATATGTTACTCTCTATATAATTTTGAAAAAGATTTTAGTTGAGTTTTACATACTAATAGGGATGTTAAATGAAAATCTTCAACAATTATGTAGGAAGAGTTTTCTCTTCAATGTTGTTGCCTATCATTGTCATCATTATCCCTCCGAAATATTTATCTTTGTGCAAATTGCAGTTGTGAGGCAGGAGAGGGACCCCATGAGCAGCTGTTCATCCCTTCCACTTTGGTGATCTAGTTTCCAGTATTCACCTGCCCATTGGCTATAATGCATCCAGATACAAAGTTATTTGATAGAATTAGGCTTTGCCCTTCTAAAAATTTAGAAGCTTCTTTAAAAATTCAGTTCACTAGGTGGGCAGCAGAAGTTGGCCAAACTAAGAACAGAAAATGTAGTGAGTACTGATTCAAAAGAACACTCCCCTTTGGACAGGTAGAGCTACGGAGGCATTGAGGATGAGAAAGTGAAAAGTGAAGTCGCTCAGTCATGTCCAACTCTTTGCGACCCGTGGACTGTGGCCCACCAAGCTCCTCTGTCCATGGGATTCTCCAGGCAAGAATACTGGAGAAGGTTGCCATTTCCTTCTCCAGGGGATCTTCCCGACCCAGGGGTCGAACCCAGGTCTCAGACATTGCAGGCAGATGCTTTAACCTCTGTACTACCAGGGAAAGCCAGCTCCAAAGGGAGAGAAACCAAAAAGCCATGGTGTTTTGAGCATGCGTCCTGGGTGAAGTAAGACATGTACATATTCAATTTCTGACTCTGGCATTTTCCAGTTGGGTAAATGGCCATGGGCGAGTTCATTGAACAAACTAAGCTTCCTAGTTTTCCATGTGAAAAATGAGGATTTCCGTTTTCGTTGTGAGCATCCTGAAATAAATACTTACCAATCATCATTATTAAATAACTCATTAAGTTACTTATAACATGGCTTACTTGGTGAGAAGTACTGTAGACAGCGATAGGCTGACAGTATGTATGGCATGAATATAAATACTTTGATAATGTGAAGACAGTGGAAAGGAAATACAAAGTCAACTTCACAGCAGTAGTGAAATATCAGAAGAGCACTGGAGGACGCCTATGCCGCCTTCCGGCAGGCCTGTAGCTTTCTCGGCCCACCTCATGCTGCTTAGGGGTCTTGACTGGCTACATCCTGGCCCCGGTTAACGTGAGCCCCGCTTCCCTGGGCTGTGCTGTCGCTTCTCAAGCTCAGAGGACAAATGCGCTCACATTAATATCTGATTAGTTTTACCTTTCTCCTAGAAACTGTTCTGAATTTTCAATTTGGTGTCAACAATTAAAAATCAGTTGGATTTCTTTCTCTCCGGGCATTTGTTACTGGTAAGGCCATGAATAGGCACATCTTAAGGCTTTTTTAATGAAAAAGCAAAGAAAAATTATAGGAGGAGGTTAAAAGTCCACTTTAATTTTCTTCTAATCTTCTTGCCTTCCGCTAGTCCTCCTCCTGATCTTCCCCTCCCCTCCCCAGTTAACAAATCACTTACCAATTTACTTCTCAGGATCTTGAATGTCTTAAATGAACAAATATATTCTCAGTCACAGTACTTGGATAACCAAATGTTCTTTTTAGTCACATTAACCATAGCTTTGGATTTAATTGTACTGAAAATCCTATCCCACTGAATAAAGTATCACACTTCAATATCAACCCTGCACTGAAAGCGCCGATCTTGAATTGGTGTAATTTTAACCTTCTCAGAGAACTGGTTGGAGTGGAGTCTCTAACCAGCCAGGACATGCTTTGATTTTCAGAAGCCTTCTTTGAAGGGCGTTTGATTACTTTCAGGGGTTAGAGCTGTCCTTTTGTCCTGACAAAGCTCACTTTTCCATTCTTGCTGCCAAAATTTTTGACCATTGTGGGATTTTCCAAACTATTGCTTGGAATTTAAATTAAAGGTCTTAGGCAATTTCAGCTTTACAGTGCCATGTAACAGACAGAATGGAGGTTGAGACTGAATTCTGCCAGTGAGCAAGTTAGGTCAAATCTGCACAGCTATGGGTGAATATGGATAAAACTGAAACCTTTGGGTTTTTCCACTTCACTATTACTTTCTACGTCTGCAAAAAAGGCAGAATCTTTCTTCCTATTGCTGGGAGAAAAATTGTTCTAGAATTTTTTAACAGCTTCTTAGATCCTCAGAGTTTTTAGCGAATACAGTGGATGTTTAATTAATTTGTGGGGGCTTCCCAGGTGGCCCAGTGGTTAAAGAATTGCCTGCTAATGCAGGGGATGAAGGTTCAGTCCCTGGGTGGGGAAGATCCCCTGGAGTAGGATATGACAAACCATTCCAGTATTCTTGCCTGGAAAATTCCAGGGACAGAGGAGCCTGGAGGGCTGCAGTCTAAGGAATCTCAAAGAATCAGACATGACTGGGTGACCGAGCATGCATGCACTTGAGTTTAAAAATTGAATCACAGTATTTCCTTCTTAATACATTGAGTGGAAGTAACTCTATAGGGTCAACTGAAACTTCCTTTATAATTCTTGCTTCTTCAATGTCTCACCTCAAAATATTTTTCTACAGTTCTTCTCCCCCTGCTCAAAGGCTGAGTTGACTGATGACTAGGACAAGGTGGGAATAAGATTATAGAGGGTTTCATTACTTTGCTTCCTGCCCCATCCCCGTTCCGCATAGCCCTGAGGAACATGAAGAGAATTGCTGGAGTTCAACCTCTGAACTCTGAAAAGCTACAGAAGGACTAAGGGGCCAGAATAGAGGAAATTACAAGTCAGAGAGCCCCTCTAATGAACAGAGGGCAGGGTGGAGTACGGAAGGGAGGCTCCGGAAAAATCTAATCACATGCAAAGAGGGCGAAGCTTTCTTCAAACTTCCAGACTCAAAGAATGAAACTTGCCCACCAAAGCAAAAAAAGATTTTCCAGGCCCCTTTTCCTACCCTCCAGTCCTTCCTGCCCCAAACCTGGAAAAGCAGAAGTAGCAAGGGAAGTAGTAAGTAGCAGAAGTAGCAAGTAGAAAGGGAGGGGAGAGGATAAAGGGGAGAAGCTGGTCATTTCCCTCCCCTTAGCTGTTTTGCAGAGGAAAAGGACTGAAGGACTGTCTTTGAATGATATCTTTGAATGAAGATCAAAGTGTTGATTATTTCATGTAACTAAACATTTTATTTGTTAAAAAATGTACTTTGTATTTTGTGTCTTAAAAGTCACCACTGGATATTGTATTACCTAAGAATGTTCAGAAAATAAAGAGACTGCTTTTCTTTTTTTTTTTTTTTTTGGTTAATCCAAAAGTAGGATAAAATAGGATCCTAGGAAACCTAATGGAAATAAGAATTTGAATGTTTGCTTTGTGATAAGCATCTCACACTCATCAGGTTTGTTCACTGAACAAGTTACATCTCCAGAGTTACATCAGGGAATCTGGAGATGACAAGAATCCTGGAAATCTAGTCTTTCCATGACACACTGGGAAAGTATAGAAAATCCAAACCATCTGGAATAGTTACATTCAAGGATAAGTATTTGATCAGCTGGAGTACACTGGTCAACAATCAACAGCAGATAAGTAAGGCTAGGAAAGTTAGAAAAAGTATATCATGAGGGTTGAATCTTCACTAGCTTATGTGGTATCTCAAATGATGTCATCTTTCAACTTTTGTCAGAAACACAGGTAAATCCTGGTGGAGACACAAAAGGATTTTGTGACATCTTGCTGCTGACTCTCAAATATGGTTCAACTTCTCAGTGATATGGCTTCCTGGATATTCAAGGTCACTTGATGCACAAGGTAACAGGTCATATTATAGTTCTTGAGCTCTGCTTTTATTTTTAAAATTTATTTTTTAATTGAATGAGTTCTGCTTTTAAATAGCATGCTTCTTTTTACTGCCTCTGCATTTCACATCATTAAATCAGGAAGAAGTTTCACACCTTAAAGCATCACAAGTCTTCCAGTCTGTGATTGCAATTCTTCCCCTAAAAGTCTCCAGTTCCATCACAAATTAGAGAAAAGGTGATTGTCACCATGTAGGCAGGTCAAAAATTATTTGAAGTATGTGTCACATGGGGTATCACTGATTTAAACAGGAAGAAAGGAATAAAAAGTATACTGGCATTTAAATTCATTTTTAAGTGAAAATAACACTGCTTTTGAATTGTAATGTTGACTAGGCAGTTGGAGGTATTTGGAGCTTGGAGAAAACAACTGTGTTTGAAATTAAGATTTAGGATTGGTCAACATAAATGTAATTTGAGTTGAAACTATAAGAAAGATGCTCACTTTGGGTTAACCACAAGATGCCATTGCCAAAGCTGGAGTTGTGAGACAAAACAAAGATAGAAAACCTCAAAGTTAAGAAAAAGAAAACTTTCTTTATTTTGATGACCTGAACTCTTAGGAACCCCTCCCAAAAAATCTTGTGAAAATTCATTAATTATGAGAACTTGATCATCATTAGCACAAATATTGGTCTTTATATTATTTCTTTTTAAGTTAAAATTAAATAAAAGTATTTGAATAGTGATGGAATGGTTTCACATCTGGGGAAAAATTGTTAATTGTTCATAAACAGTAACTATACTTAAACATATCTAATTTAGAGGATATCAAACATCTTAGTAAAATATTAGAATGTGAAAACCAGAAAATATTTCTATAACATTAACTTATCCTTGAGATAAAGTATGTACCCTCATAGCCTCAACTTTTCTAAAAGTAATTTTTTATCCCGAAGCACTGAAATAATTTTAATGATCTTACTGCAAAAATCAGAATCTTTTATAACATCCTTGCCCAGTTACAATTAAGCTTATATTTTTGAGAATGTATAATTAATAAAAACATCCAAAAGTGGGTATCCCTCTTTCCTTCTCTCCCTTCTTTCTTCTCCTTCCAACCTTTCCATCAACAAATAGATAGATGCCTATCTATGTTCAATGTATTACACTAGGTGTTTTGGCTGATGACAGATAGAGTAATATCAGACATATACAAAGATAATTATAACACAAGGGAGAATATTTTCTGGTTCATTAGATATGAATTATTGAATGGTGGTTATAAATGTTGAATGAACAAGTTCTCTGTTCATTTCTGATTGATTATGTTTGGGTAGTAATGTAAGACAAATCAGGATGGAATGATGGTTAATTTAAAAAACCACAATGCTTATAATTTAAAAAAGGTACATAGGTATATTATGAAGCAAATAAGCTTGCTGTGCACTTTTAAATTTCATATTGATTTAGCTTCCTGCAGAATATTTGCAGCACTGTAATTAGTTTTGAATGTTCAGATAATGTTATTGTCAGGCCATGCAGATTTAATTCATAGCGAGCTCTTAGAGCGCGAAGTACATAAAATCCAAGCTGTTGACTGTTAGTTTCGGTAAGTGCATTAGGGCAATTTTTAACAAGGGCTCTTTATTTATTTGGCTGTCCTGGATCTTTGTTGCTACACAGGCTTTTCTGCAGGTGCAGTGAGCTGGAGCTCCTCCCTAGTTGCTGTGCACAGGCTTCCCTCGTTGCAGAGCATGGGCTTAGGGTGTGTGGGCTTCGGTCTTGCGGCTTGTGGGCTCAGTGGTCGTAGCTGTGAGGCTGTAGAGCACAGACTCAGTAGCTGTGCTGCCTGGGCTTAGCTGCTCTGTGGCATGTGTCTTCTCAATTGGCAGGTGAATTCTTTGCCATTGAGCCACCAGGGGCACCCAAGTGCTCTTTAGGTAATTCAGATTTTCAGGCTTGATTATGAACCCTTCTAGAGCATTTCTCGGAGAAGGCAATGGCACCTCACTCCAGTACTCTTGCCTGGAAAATCCCAGGGACTGGGCTGCAGTCCATGGGGTCACGAAGAGTTGGACACGACTGAGCGACTTCACTTTCATGCACTGGAGAAGGAAATGGCAACCCACTCCAGTGCTCTTGCCTGGAGAATCCCAGGGACGGGGGAGCCTGGTGGGCTGCCGTCGATGAGATTGCACAGAGTCAGACACGACTGAAGTGACTTAGCAGCAGCATGTCAATAACATCTGGCTGGACATGTCAAGAGAAAAAAAATATTTTTTTGAGATTTTAAAGGTTAAAACATGGCTTATGATGCCTTAGTCATAATTGAAAAGAATTTCCTAAAGATTATGAATTCACTTAGCAGTGCACACGAATCTTAATTACATAATTACTTGAAGCAACCACTCTAATCCATCTTGTTCGTTTTACACTGTGTAAAGGAAACAAACTAATTATGGCTTTTCATTCAAGAAAAGTACAAACTGGTGCCACGTTTACTGGGTCATTCAGCCTAGTACATTCTGCTGCTTAGACAGGCAGGAAGCAGAGGAGGGAAAGAGTGGTCATTATGTTGCTTGCTGTAACAGACTTCTTAAAACTGAACCAACCCTCAGGGAATGTGGAAGGCATGGTGATATTCCTCATTAGAAACTGGCAGCAACAGGTTGACCAGGGAGCCACAGTCAAGGAGAGTAACTTGAAATGGGCCAGTTTTAACCGAGCGAAGGTGGATGTGCAGTGACAGGAGAATGAAGGAATCATCAGCACAAGGTACAGCCCAGCCTGATGACAAGTGAGACAGTAGTGTGTTAACATTCGAGTGCGTGGCCCCATACGCAAACGAGGAGCATAATGGAGAGGAAATCTGTGAACAGCTACTTGTGCTGGTTCAGTCTGAAGAAGGGCAGCTTTGCCTCTCCGAAGACTTTCAATTGAACTGTAATGACCTGGTGTATGGTGCCTGAAACATATGCTTGGAAAGGATGGACAAATCGGGAGCAAAGGAGTTTGCTAAAACTATTAGAGCAAACTATTAGAGTTTGCTTCAGACTATTAGAGTTCGAAAGTTTTAGAGCCTTGGAACCATGGATACAGTCACGGATAACAGCACGGAGCCCAGGTGGCCCAAAAGGTTCACTCCGGTCTGAAACCCACCAGATGTGGTCTTGGAACAAGTTCATGCCGGATTACTGCCTATGTGAGACACCAATGTAGGCAAAAAAAAAAGACTTTGAAGTTATCAGGAAAGGTAGGGCTCAGTTTGTGCCTGAAGTGAGAGGTGAGCACAAAAAGCTTGGACGTGGGATCACTGCCTGTCCCACAGTCACGAGCTTAGCTCCTATGTGAGTTATATGCATGGTCATGGCCTTTTACAAACCTGACAAGTTTACAGGAAAAATACTGGGATTACTTCAGTCATTTGATTAAGTATTATAGGGTAGTATGTATCAGATTTTATTTCTAGTTAGCAATACCATACTTTTAAACTACTATTTAATATAGATTTAGATGATAAAATCTGAAGTGGACCATCATTTGAAGGCATATATGTTGTTTATTTTACTCAATTACATGTTTTTTCTAAAATAAAGCTGGCTTTCTGGATCAAACACAATTTCCATTACTTCTTACACAGGTCATAAAAGGAAACCAGTACCCAATATGTACTACGCGTGAAATGCAGCGTGCAGGTGATAGTCGTCAGTCATGTCTGACTCTTTGCGACCCCATGGCCTGTAGCCCGCCAAGCTCTTCTGTCCATGGGATTCTCCAGGCAAGAGTACTGGAGTGGGTTGCCATTCCCTTCTCCAGGGGATCTTCCCAACCCAGGGACTGAACCCAGGTCTCCTGCATTGCAGGCAGATTCTTTACTGTCTGAGCTACCAGGGAAGAGCCAATATGTACTGTATCATCTTTAAATGGTTGATTTTAGATTGATGAAGCTGTTTCTCTAATTGTAAAATTCTCCCACAACTGTTTTCAACTTATTTTCACTCTTGGATTAAGGTAGTGGTAAAATGGCCACTATTTCCTTTCAAAATTTGGTATTTTTTGAATTTGTACATTGCCAGTATTTCTCCTAGCACCACATGACAGTAATCAGTTAATATTACATTCAAAAATTCTCAGTGAGAACATTTATCATGAAATCTATTGATCATTATTAATTGGAATTCTATGACTTTCAATATAACCAACCCATATTGACTGACAAAAAAGAATCTGTTGTACATATCTGTTGAAAGATAATTTTCTGTGTGTCTTTCATTTTTACATGTCTTATGAGCAGAGGCGCTGTCTTTTGTGGTTCTTGTACTATATTTTCAAGAATTTTTTTTTTAATAGCAAACAGCCTTAGAAGATAGAGACAGTGTCACTAAAACAAAAGGCAGATTGCTTATAATAATAATTCTACCAAATTTATTATACTATACCATACTAATATTATACTATATCATATTACATTATACTATACCATACAGAGAAGGCAATGGCACCCCACTCCAGTACTCTTGCCTGGAAAAACCCATGGGAGGAGGAGCCTGGTAAGCTGAAGTCCATGGGGTTGCAAAGAGTCGGACACGACTGAGCAACTTCACTTTCACTTTTCACTTTCATGCATTGGAGAAGGAAATGGCAACCCAGTGTTCTTGCCTGGAGAATCCCAGGGATGGCAGAGCCTGGCGGGCTACCATCTATGGGGTCGCACAGAGTCGGACACGACTGCAGTGACTTAGCAGCAGCAGCATACCTACTATACTATATTATGTTCCTCTAGAATAAGTGGTCAGGCATATTTACTGCCCGTTATAAAACACCTGAATTCCTAAGCCCAGAGTTCCTCTCCTTTACTGCAACCCTTTAATACAGGTACAGGTGTCACCTGACCCTGTTTGAATCGCCCTTTGGGGAATTAGGCTTGTGGAGCAGGAAAATACTGATATTCTGGCCACTGCTATTTCTTGAATAACAGTGTTATTTGTCACTGACTTTTGACAGAATCCATGAAACTTCAATGAGCTACTTAATTTGCTTGTAGTCAGGATAAAATCTCAGACCCTTCACTGTTCTTGACAACATCATGAAAAACACAAAGAAGAATGGGACTTCTTTAGGACACTTTGGCTGTACGCACGCTTTGTGGGTTTCCACCTGTGATATAAATATGTGTGTTAGTTACTCAGTCATGTCCAACTTTTTGCGACCCCGTGGACTATAGTTCAGGCTTTTCTGTTCATGGAATTCTCCAAGCAAGAATACAGGAGTAGTTGCCATTACCTTCTCCAGGGGATCTTCCCTACCCAGGGATCCAACCTAGGTTTCCTACATTGCAGACAAATTCTTTAGTGTCTGAGCCACCAGGGATATAAACGTGAGTGAAAGGGAAAGTGAAAGTTGCTCAGTCATGTCTGACTCTTTGTGACCCCATGGGATTCTCTAGGCCAGAATATTGGAGTGTGTAGCCGTTCCCCTCTCCAGGGGATCTTCCCAACCCAGGGATCAAACTCAGGTCTCCCACGTTGCAGATGGATTCTTTACCAGCTGAGCCACCAGGAAAGCCCATAAATGTGGGTACATGTATTAAATTAATATTTCCTTAGTTGGTCATAGTGTCCTTAGTATGTATATGTGTGTGTGTGTGTGTTTATAAGATAACAGGCTCCTGACAGTTGTTGCAAGGATTCAGGAGCTTAGCTTCTAAAGACAGCTGGTTGATATCCCCCGCCACTACCTTGGCTAAGAAAAAGCAGAGAATCTACCAGGTGGAAAGAATATATATCATTTTTAACTTAAGGTCTATAGAATATTGAGGGTTTTGAAATAAAATTTTACAGATCTCTGAATTAATCTATAAAATGAATTGAAGGCAGTTTATTTCATGAACCAGGTCAGATTCTCTCAAATTGTTTGTCTAGAGTGAGGCTGGTGGATGCAATATAGGCGGTATGACTTCCAAAAAGGGTGGATTAGCCCCAAACACACAGTGGGCTCCCAGAAGCTTTGTGAAAAAGTCCTCCTGAAATAATGCTTCCATTTGCTCTCAGATGCCTGAAATTCTTTATCACTGAAAGGAAATCCTTTCATCCAATGTTTGTAGTAAAGGATTAAAATGCATCCACACAGGGAAAGGTGACTCCACTGTGGCATACATGAATGATAGATTTCCTAAAAGCAGGTTTTCTGTCTTTAACTGGTAGAAGGGCTTAACTTGATAGAGAAGAGAGAAAAGAGGTCATAATGATTTTATTAAAATCATTATCAGTATCTTATTCAGGCTGGCAAGTAGATTTGATCTTGCATGCAAACTCTACTTAACTGTCAGTGGCTTCCTAGCAGGCTGCTCATGAAGAACTCGAGGGCACAGCCAGGTTTAGTAAAATTCTGTTGTCAGCTAGTCATGGCGACCAAAAGATGGCGGAAGGCCTGACACCTGCTGGATTTTTGGTATCTCTGACCTACATTTTGTAAATGGCTTTCCAAGAGAAACGTGTCCATTTAGGATATAATAACATCTATCAGCCAGGAACTGATGTTAAAAGTTGATGAAAATTCTTCATTACTTCATTTTTAACTCCTCCTACCACAGCACACATATTGTTCTTACTTTTGAGTTTAATACCCAGGTTCTAGCTAAAGTCAAAGTCACTCAGTTGTGTCCGACTTTTTGTGACCCCATGGACTATATAGTCCATGAAATTCTCCAGGCCAGAATACTCAAGTGGTTAGCCTTTCCCTTCTCCAGAGGATCTTCCCAACCCAGGGACTGAACCAGGATCTTCTGCATTGCAGGTGGATATCATAATGGATACATTATGGTGGATCAAATAAGCCAGCAAGAATCTCTTGGTGACTGATTAAACTTCCTAGCTCTAATGCTGTTAGAAATATTTTGCCACAAGTGACAGAAATTCAGCTTTAACCAGCTTAACCCCAAAGAGGAAATCTAAGGCTCCCATGACCAAGGGCTGGGTTATGGCCTGGGAGAGTGCTAGAATTGTGGTTTTGAATACCATCATGATGCCCTCAGTTTATCACTGCTGCCACTTTTCATAAACAGACATCCTCTATGGCACTGCTGCTTCTGATGCTGCTAAGTCGCTTTGGTCATGTCCGACCCTGTTCGACCCCATAGACTGCAGCCTACCAGGCTCCCCCGTCCCTGGGATTCTCCAGACAGGAACACTGGAGTGGGTTGCCATTTCCTTCTCCAATGCATGAAACTGGCACCAACAAAATCAGTGACTTTGGTTTTACCAACAAACAGAAAGGGGATCTCGTTTTTTAGTCTCAACTAGAGAAAAAGATAAACAGTGAGGCCAGGAAGGTGTGTCTGCAAGATTACATCAGTTCCCTCTGAACCACAAAGTGAAAAGAAAATCTTTCCCAGAAAGTGGGAGCGTTCTGCTCCTCCTACTGATTCAACTCCTGACCAGTCAGAACCAGCTAATTATCTTACTGATTCCTGGATTCCATGGACAGTTTTGATCAGAGATGTAAATCTTATCTGAAAGAGTTGTGTCTCATTTTTGTTAAGCAAAAAGCAGCACGCTCATTTTCTTAAGAAAAACTTTAATAGTTTCTGTCAAATTCAGAGGAGTGTATCACTGTTTTTCGGCAAAGCCTAAAGGGTTTATAACCACTCTTGTTTCTTGTCTTCTTAGCCTTGTTTTCTACCATTCTCTGTCACTTCCAAGCACCTTTCCTAAGTCTATCCATCCTCCTACTGCCGAATCGTTTATCAAATTAACTGTGACTTTTCCTAGATCTGTGCTTTAGCCTCTCTGTCAAACATGATGAATTTGCTCAACTTAGAGAAATTTCTACTTATTTTTCAAGATCTAGCTTAAAAGTTTCCTCTTCTAGGAAACTGCTAACATTCCATTTTCTCACTTGCCCTACCACGCAAGGAATTACTTATTTTCTTTTCCAACCTTCAGAAATACTTTTTTGTTTTATCATGTACTGCCTTGTATCTTAATAGCTTTACTGATAGAGGATCTGTATGCTGTAACATCATTTTAGGATATTCACAGACTTGTACAATCGCATCCTCTAGTTTGAGAACATTATTATTATCCCGAAACCCTAGTGCTCATTATCAGTTACTCTGCGTCCTCCTCTCTAACTCCACATAGACACTGTAAAAAAAGAGTGTAAAAAAATGCCTACTGTGAACTATAACTAATTTTTCTAGTCTGCTACCCCAAAGTTCTGGCTTATAGCAGATCTGACACTTACAAATAGGAAGAAAAATAAAGTGTCCTAGGAAAGTACTCTTGAAACATAATTTAATTAAAATCCTTCCAAATGATCATTTCCTTCACATCTTTTTTAACAGCAAAAAGAAGATTAGCCAGGAAAAGTACTTTAAGACTTATGCAACTCAGATTTTTATTTTCATGGCAAGAAAATACTGTCCATATTTTTAAGGTCTTCTTTTCAGTGAAAACTCAAAATCAAATTGTGCAACAGCATTTAACACAATAAGAACATAGATTAAAAAGAATAATTCCTGTTGTTTTGTATTAGGGGACCTACTTATGAGGGAGCTAGGTTATGAACTTTTATTGCTACTTTAATATTGCTACTTTAATATTGCTGAGTTAGTGTGTCTCAATCTAGAAATTGATTAAAGAGAAACAGATAATGATTCTAATTACTTAGAAATTTAACTTTGCGTCAGTTGTCACATGAAGCCATTTTACTTCACTGTAATACTGTGCATTTGCTATTATTGTGGGGGTTTTTTTTGGCATATTCCCTACACTTACATAAGATGGCTATTTTATGTAAAATTTCAGGTAGATTAATAAAGGTCTAAAAATTCAAGTGTATAATAAATACCGTCTGGTAGACTATAAGTACTTCTACGTAAAATCAGTCTTGAGCTTGGTTTGCAATTGTTCATCCTTTCCTATGTAATCTTTTCCTTTACAACAAAAACATGGGCATTTCATTTGTGCATCAGTTCACCAATTGGATATTCGTGCACGCCTACTGTACACTGAGCATGATTCTGGGCATTGGAACAGCATGGTGAATCAGAGAGGTATGTCCCCAACTCTCATGGCGCTTACAGGCTAATGGGAGGGACAGCCAGCCAGTTAACAAAAGAATAGTAACTAAAGACCAAAGTGCTATAAAAATCAAACAAGGTAATATGGAACAGGGAGTTTGAGGTACTTCATGAAATGGGATAGTTAAGATGACCATTCTCAGTAGATGGCATCAGAGCTGAACCCTCCATAATGAGAAACAAGAAAGCAGGCAAAGATCTTATAATGTTTCCTTCCTGGCAGAGGAAACAGCAAACTAAAGTGTCTGTGCCTGTGATCTACCATCATTTGCATTCACTTAGCTAAGGTTCTTTGCATAAACATTTTACTCATGCTAATAGAGCGTAACTGCGTCTGTAATTATTAATTTTACTCAGAGGATTGTGTGATTTGGAGGAAAGATTGATTGATGATCTTTACCTTTACTTGCAAGGACAGCACAGTACGTTTTACTGGTGCAAGTAGCAGTTAGGGTAGAGCTTTCCTGAATTTTCAGACTAAATCCTCCCTTGAGATAGTAGCAGGGAAAATGGCTTTGGGAGATGAGAGAAGAAACCGGAAGAAATGTTAGCTTCTGGTCTAAAACAACAACAAAACCCTGTCGTGTTTCAGCTTTTGTTTTGTAAGGAAAATCAAGGAGTTTATTTTCTGAACTGTCATCGTTATCAGGCTGAACTGTCAGGCTCATTGCTGTCCTTAGAGGCATGCAGATGCATGAATGAATTCTTTAAAAATAGAGATTTCTGACTGTTGTTCCAAGGATTTTCAAATTAGCCTCTGCACTTGGTCAGAGTACAATAAACAACGTGCTTATTATAAAGCTACCTTTTATAAAGTTTCACACACATTATATGTAATATATACACACATAATACATAGGCATAGATATATGTATATTTATGTCAGCATTACTGAAATCATCTAACACCATTGATTAAAACAGAAAAACAAAATTAAACTGATACACACCAAAGAAGTCAACCCATCAGGTGTCTGATTAGCTGTACCCAGACGCTTGCACTCAAAACAAGCAATCACACACAACCAGTCTCCCCTTTGAAAAAGGAAAGGCTGGTGACATTAAAGAGCTTGGCTGAGCTCACGTGGAATCATAGTGGTTGGTGTGAGAACAGAACCTAAGACTTTGGGCCGTCAATTCAGTTCAGCGTTCCCTCCCTGGGAAAATGACAGGCCAGCCTAGAAGGCAACTGCACAGACAATAGCCCGATTCTTTCTTTACTTTCCTAATTTGATATTTTTTTCTTGCCATAATAGTTAAGTAGGATACTTTGGCAGGCACTTAAAAAGAGGGGTGCCAGCTAAAAATGCGGGAGTCAGTGGGTGATTCTGCTGCAGGACTGAGGAAGTAAGTAAGTATTGATCAGGTTTAGAGGCAGAAAGGGCCGTGGCTTCAGGAGTGTCCAGTGTTGCTGATAACCCCGACCTTCTTGTTTCTCTGTTGGAAAATAATTACAGGGCTGAATTGCCCTTAACCATGATCAAAGGGGGAAAAAAGATTGTGTTTGAAGCACTGCACTTTTATTTAAAAATTTTTCCTTATCAGTACAGCTTTTTTTTAAACATCATGGTTGTGAAAACTGTTCCATAATGTCAGGCTACTCTGTATGTTTTCTTATCTTTAAAAATAGTAGTGAATAATGACTGTTTTTTTCCAGTTTCTTATCACCCTAGTATAACCAATTATACCTAATCACAAACCACTGTTAGTGTTAGTCTTAAGCTAGATATTTGTTCTATAGCGACAGCTGTAGGGACTGTTTTTGAATATTCTCTGAAACAGTTTTTACAAGTCAAATAAGATTAGCTAACATCATTGTTATACCAAATCTTTTTTATTCCTGACAATTTCCTTTGTCAGCCTCCTGAACTTCAATCTCTGTGAATGTGCGCGCGCATGCGCGCGCTCAGTCATGTCCAACTCTGGGAGCCCATGGACTGTAGCCCGCCAGGCTCCTCCATCCGTGAGGATTCTCCAGGCAAGATACTGGAGTGGGTAGCCATGCCCTCCTCCAGGCAATCATCCCAACCCAGGGATCAAGCCCAGGTCTCTCACATTACAGGCGGATTCTTTACTGTCTGAGCCACCAGGGAAGCCCTCCTCCAGGGGGTAGTAAGTGGCAAATTCTAAGAGGTATAAAAATATACACGTGCTGTGTATGAAGGACCTGAGAGGATTACACATGCATTTTCAAATCTCATATCCTCTATTCTTTGTTATAGAGTTCCGTACTCTAGGTGATTATTTATTAATCAGTATAAACTCCTGGAGAAAGGGGCTGTGGGTTATTCATCTTTCAGTGCCCAATGGATGGCCCAGATCCTGGCCCAAGGGCAGATTTTAATAAATGTTTATGTGATTCAGAATCATTCAGGTTCTATCATCTTATGGAACAAGTTTCATCAACCAAAGTATATATATCTTTGTGAGTGAAATATCTCATAAAATCAGTTACCTGATGCACAATTTTATGTGTATATTCCTCTTTTTTTAGCTGAACTGTTGCAAGTGCTAAGCACTAAGATCAGTTAAGTGACACTAGATAATGATTTTCTCAGTGTTTCAGTTATATTGTCTTCAATACATGCACCTTCATTTACAACAACATTCATGAGTCTCATAATAATTGGCAAAAGACCAGAAATATGCTTTCCATGACCCTGGGTATCTTCTAGAACTCACCTTGTGAGTGACTTCTTGAACCTGGATCTTCCTCTGCTTTTTCCCCACAGCTATAGCTCTCTGTTTCACCTAGACTAATTTTACAAAAACAAAACAAAACCTGGGAATCAATTGGCAAGTGATTACAAGTCATTAGCTTCTTGCTGGGTTAATTAGAAGTCATTAACTTTAAGGGTTAAGACACACTGAATATCTGTTTCTTGAGTTTCTGAACTTATATATGAAAGAGAACATCTAAATATCTTTATGAAAATATATTTAAAACGTAATACAAGCTTACATCCTGAGAATCCCAGTGGAGTTCCAAAATAAACACACATACAAACTAAAAACTCCATTTTGGAAAATGTGACCTCCTATTGAGTTGGATGCTAACCAAAAAGATTGTTGGACTGATTCCTGTTAACCAAGGTGGTTTTCCCAGAGGCAACCAGGTACTAAAGTTCAGGCTCATTTGCCCTAGAAATGTATTGGCTACTATAGAGCACTTGTCGTGTTATCCAGCATTACCTGCAGAACACACACACAAATACCCATACACACCTAATTTCTTGATAACCTGACAATGAAAGGCAGAATAGAGCTGAAGATGGAAAGACAAGCTTTAGAAAGTATTTGCCTTCTTCACAGTACTTAAGTCTGTACTTGGCACTGGATAACTTACATATTTATTCCTAGCACAGTTAAGCTAACTTTGTTCGGCATTCATTGGGTATTTAAATTATTATATTTAATAGTTCCATAACAGTATACTAAGTCTGCATAATAAGACACTTATTCAAAAAAGTAGTTTGTATGAAAATTTGATAAAGAGATTTTAAACTGTAATGATTTCAGATGTTAAAAGCACGTTATAATAATTTACAATTTTGGTTCAACGCTTACCTGCGCTTACAATTTTGAATCTCACTCTCACGCAACATCTGTACCTATCTCCAAAAATATGTATGTATTAAACACATGCTATTTTCTCATTAATTGAAAATATATTATCAATTATTAATTAAAATGATAAACTAGAAAATTGGACAAATCTTGGCTTTGAAGACAATCTCCATCAAGCGTTGGATTTTCTATAATCCTGCCATGATTTAAGTTTGCTTTCTTTCCAGTCTTTTAATTTTATTTTTCTTGCTTACGTGAACTGGGTAAGGCCTCTGGTGCTATGCTAACTGGTAGTGCTGTTAGTGAGCATCTTAATCTTACTCCCAAATTCATGGAGAACGCATTTAAGCTTTCTCCAATAAATATGATGTTAACCACAGTTTTTTGTAGATACCCTTTTTCAGACTGAGGAAGATAACTAAAAAAGTAACTAGAATAGAAGGCACCAGAGTGTGTGGCTGGCTATTGGTGTGGTACTGTTCTGTAAAAGTTCTCTTTCACTTTTTATATATACCTAAGTAAGATGGACGTGAGTCTGAGTGAACTCCAGGAGTTGGTGATGGACAGGGAGGCCTGGCGTGCTGCGATTCATGGGGTTGCAAAGAGCAGGACACGACTGAGCAACTGAACTGATCTGAAGTATAAACACACACACAAACAATGTGAGTTTGGGGGCTTTAAAACTGTTTGAAAGCTGTTGCCCTAGAAAAACCCAATTCAAAACAATTCTGTTTATAACCTTGCTGTTGTTGCTCTTTCTTGCCAGTTCATCATTGTTCCTATACCTTCTGTTCTACCAACCTGCATGTTTAATAGGCTGCCTCTTATATCAAAGCGCAGTGTGCTTATATACAAACATACAAACCACAAAGTAGGGCTCAAAGACTGTGCATGCGAAACACTTCTGTACCCTTTATTCAGGTCAAAAATATCAGAACCTTAGATGTTTCCTTTCTGCTTTTCCCCAGTCTCTGATTCCCTTCCCAAATAACCACTCTACTGACGTCTAACATCATTGATTACTTTTTTCTGTGTTGATCTGCATATAAATTAATATAAATAAGTGCTCTTTATTCTCGATTTTCTCTGCCATCTTTTGCTCAATATTATGTTTATGAGATTCATCCATGTTATAGTGAATGGCATGATTTTGCTTATTTTCTTTGTTGGATGGTATTCTTTTGTATAACTCTCTGAAAATCTAATTATCTGTTAGATGATTGATGTGCATCTGGTTGATTATCTTTTGGCTATTACAAATAATATAAATACTCTTTTTGAAGACTGTTTGATGTGGACCCTTTTTAAAGTCTTGTTACAATATTGCTTCTGTTTTATGTTTTAGTTTTAAGGCTATGAGGCAAGCACCCCTACCAGGGATTGAACCTGCAACCCCAGCGTTGGAAGATGAAGTTGTCACCACTGGACCGCCAGTCAAGTCCAACTATATAGATTCTTGAACATACCTTTTAATAAACATAAGTATACTTTTTTAAGGCATATGTTAGAAGTAGAATTTCTGAGTTTTCCGGGTTTGACTAATATTTGCATTCTATTTATTTGTTCCTTTGTATCTTATTCCTTTGAGTTCTCCCGCCCAACTCCCATCCTCTCTCTGAAAGCAGCGTTGCTTCTTGGCTCTCAGGCACTTCCATGCCATTTAGCTCTGGATCATTCTGACTAGGAGAAGTGAGGCAGAGCCACCCAGCTCACTCTTGCAAGCAGCCCCCATCCTCTCTTATTATTTCTGTTTATTTTGTATGGAGGAGGTTGTCTCCTGCTTCGGTTTTTTAAGACTCTGGAGCATTGTGGGTTGTGATTAGTGTTGTGGGTGGTTTCCACAACACTAATTTACTCTCCTTATCAAAAATATGGGAGATATTGTTGCTACATAACTTTGACAATACTTATGACTGCAGTTTCTTATATTAAATTTAAATGCGTTATATTTATTCTGGTAAGTGTTAAGTCCTATCTCTATCCTTAACTGTGGCAAAAACAAAACAAAAACCAAAGACAATTTTTACTCTGCGGCTTCACTTTTATTGGCATTGAACAGAATAGTGTAATTCTAAAATATCTTCCTATTTAATGTATTTCATGTTTAGTTTAAGTAGTCTTTGCCTAAACCAAGATAATTCAAATATGCTCCTATGTTTACTTCAAGAAACTTTATTATTTTACAGTTAACATTTAGATCTACAATTTACCTAAGCTGCTTCTGGCATATAATGTGAATCAGGTATAGCGATTTTATATATATTAATATATATATTTCCAATTTCCCCTCTATCAGTTTTCAGAAGGTCTGTACGTTTCCTCTGAGATGAAGTGCCAACTTTGTCGTAAGTTTAATTCCATCTACGTGTGTCTATGCTGGACTCTTATGTTCCATTTCTGTATTTTTTCTCCTTGCATTAAGTCATATTGTATTAACTGCTGTAACTTCATGTCTTGAAATACAGAGCTAAGGTTGTTAGCTTTGGTTTTCTCTTTAAAGATTGCTTGGCTGACATTGTGTCAGCCATGACTGAGTAGCTTATAAGGTTAACCCTCCTGCTGATAACTGTATGAAACCTTGAGAAAATATAAAAAACAACTCTTTGAATATATCAGAGAACAAGGACACAGAAAGTACTTGAGAAAAAGAAATCGGGCATTACCTTGGTTTATTCCCTCGGGGCAACAGCCGAAGAAGACAGTAAGAGCTTCACGGTACTCTGAAGACTCTAGGTAACCAGAATTATCAAAATTTGAGGGGCAGAGACAGAGAACAACGTGACAGTGAGTCCCTGAATTAGAACACAAATTTATCTTAAATCTTTTATATTTACCCATGTATTTATCATTTCAGGTATTTGCTATTCTTTCTTGCCTAGTTTTCCTTGGGTTTTATTTCTGTTTATTCTGAAAAAATCCCTTTACTACTTCTTACAGTGAAGAGTCACTAGCTCTAAGTTCTCTCTGGTTTTTATCTGAATTGATTTAACTCATATTTTGAAGGATACTTCTGCTAGAAGAAAAAGAGTATTATGATTCTGGCTGGTAGTTTTTGTTTTTTTTTTTCTTTTTAAAACCCTTTAAAAATGCCATTTCATTGTCTTCCGGACTTTATTGTTTTCGAGGAGAAGCTCTCAATTAAATAGTTTTTCCTCTGTATAAAACTTTGTCTTTTCTTCTGACTACTTTTAAGATACGTTATTTTTGATATGCAGCAGCTTGATTGGGGAAGGCAATGGCAACCCACTCCAGTACTCTTGCCTGGAGAATCCCATGGACAGAGGAGCCTGGTGGGCTACAGTCCATGAGGTCGCTAGGAGTCGGACATGACTGAGTGACTTCACTTTCACTTTCATGCATTGGAGAAGGAAATGGCAACCCACTCCAGTGTTCTTGCCTGGAGAATCCCAGGGATGAGGGAGCCTGGTGGGCTGCCGTCTGTGGGGTCGCACAGAATCGGACACGACTGAAGTGACTTAGCAGTAGCAGCAGCTTGATTAGATGTGCCTAGTTGTGGTTGTCTTTGCATTAATCTTGTTCTGGGTTTGCTGAAATTCTTGGATCTGGGTTAATGGTTTTTAAAAAAATATGAAGAAATGCTCTCTCTGGCAAAAAACATACATGAAATGTTATACTGCTTAATGTCATTCCACAAGTAACTGCATTTAAAAAAAATATTCTATTCTCTGTTCTTCAGGTTGGATCATTTCTAATTTTTTATCTTTAATTTCATTGTCCTTTCTTCTGTATTTGCCAATCTGCTGTGAAGTTCATCTGATGAATTTTTATTTCAGATTGCATACTTTTTAATTCCAGACTTTTCCATTTGATTATTTATAATAGATTTAATTGCTATGCTGAGACTCCTCATATATTTACTTATTAGGTCACCTTTTCCTTTAAGTTCTTAAAGATATTTATTATAGTTTTAAAATTTTTGTCTGGTAATTTCATCTTTCATATTAAATATTACTCACCCATCTATGAAAGGACAGTCCACTATTTACATTTATTTTATGCATTCATATATTAATTTTTTATTAAATTTATCAATATTTCTAAGCCACAAGGCTCATCTGAGAGTTTTTTTCAAATTGTCACAAATCAAAAAATTTTCCAGTATACTTATTGAAAAAATCCGTAGTATAAGTGGATCTGCACAGTTCAAACCTGTGTTGTCCAAGGGTCAACTGTATATTAAATATGTTGGCTTCTTGGTATGCTTAGAATCCTTGCTTCTTAGACTTCCTTCTCCAGGAGATCTTCTGGACCCAGGGATAGAACCCTGATCTCCTGCACTGCAGGCAGGTTCTTTACTATCTGAGCCACCAGGGAAGCCCAGAAATGTGCATAATGACACCCGTATCATCAAAAGAAAATAGACAGCAATGTTCTAGAGCTTTGTTTAAAAATTCTAAGTGTTTTCCTCTCCAATGACAATGATTTAGAGAGCAGACAATAAATTTCCAAAACTAATTTAGTGTAATGAAAATATAAGTGAGCTGTGGATCAGAAGTTTTGATTTCTACTAAAAATGAAGTATAATTCTATTAGGTTCAGTCTTCTTATCTATAAAGTGAATGGATTAGATAAAATCATTTTGAAGGTATAATTTAGATTCAAAATATCATTGCACTAATAACAATATATTTTCCTTTTTTAAGTTGGATTTAAAGATAGGTAAAAAACAGGAAGGAATCACTGGACGCAAGAATGGAGATCTCACAGTGAGTTTTGGAGGCCAGGGGAGGGCCTGCAAGCCGTGGGTATTTTTTCTTGCCTAAAGGTAAGACATGTGGATGAATCAGAACAGAGTATCTTAATTCCTAATTTATACTGAATACTCGATCTGTGAATAGAAGCACATATCCTGTTTTCTGTGTAGTTTCTGTGGTTGCCTCCTGATTGGTAGCATGTGTGGATTAGCATAAAGGGATTTCGTGTTTTGAGAGCACAGAGACATTATCTGATTATTTAATACTTCTTTGACTGATGCTGAAACCAGATAACAGTATCCTGGTATTCACCACTATTCAAATCTTACCTCAAGTACTCAGTGTAATCCTCGTAATCTTAGCAAAGAGTTACAATAAAGATCAAGCTAACACCTGACAACTGTTCAACATTTCATTTGTTTTTAAAATACAAAGCAAACATTCAGATTGAATTATTGCCTTAATCCACATGGATCACTTTGGTCATGGGCAAACTAGATGAAAGTCAGCGAGACAGTACTATAGCTCTAAAAAGATTTTGCCACTACAGCGTTTAATAATACAAACTCAAGACTGCATACTTTTTTTTTTTTTAATGCACAAACTTTGAGAAAAGGCTCTGCTAACATGTGGACCCTTCAGTCATTCTGTCAAGGTAACTGGGAAGAAGGTATCAGATACAGATTAAGTATTTGTCCTGAAGTCTCTCATTGACAGAAAAGTAAAATTCCCAAGGAGTTATTTTGACTCCATGATAGTTTTGGTTTTTTTTTTTTTTTTTTACCAATTATCACAGAGCTAGCTGCACTCGGCCCGAAGTAGGCCAATTAATTGTCATGACCCAGAAGGGAGCATGGAAAGGGAAATATTAGAAAGCAAACCCCTCAATTTTCACATCCTAATCACAGCAGTCTGATCTCTAGAAAGACTTTTATGAAAGCAGTTTTGTATTTCTCCAGATCCTTTCAGGCAAATAACCCCAGGGCTCTGATTTCTGCATTCATTCTCTGTAGCCACTGTGGAATGCACACAGCCTTTTAACAAGCCCAAGCAGAGCTGCACTGCCTTTTTTTTTTTTTTCTTTAATAAAATAAACTTTCATTTATAAAACAAAATATAAATCTTAGAAGTGGGGAGTCTGCAGAACAACCAGATCACAGCCTTCCAACTTTCCCCCCACAGTGGAGAGCTTTCCAGGGTTGTGCTCACACACCCACCTGAAACAGAAAGCAACAGTTTACTTTCCTTTGTGACACTAGGTCCTGGAGTTACTTGGAGAATTAAAGGAGAGTAATTAGGGCCTCTTTAGTCTGTCTACTCCTATGCACTGGACTCATGGTACAGTGAACTGGGCCTTGAAATATAGTTCGAATAACTTTAGGGTCAAAAGTATGAGGGTAATGGGACTTCCCTGGTGGTCCAGTGGTGAAGACTCCACATTCCAATGCAGGAGGTGAGGGTTCAATCCCTGGTCGGGGAGCTAAGATCCCACATGCTTCATGGCCAAAAATACAAAGCATAAAACAGAAGAAATATTGTAACAGATTCAATAAAGACTTTAAAAATGGTCCAGATTAAAAATACGATGATACTTTTTATTTTATTTATTTATTTTTTTACTTTATTTTACTTTACAGTACAGTATTGGTTTTGGCATACATTAACATGAATCCACCATTGGTGTACATGAGCTCCCAGACATGAACCCCCCTCCCACCCCACATCATCCCTCTGGATCATCCTCATGCACCAGCCCCAAGCATCCTGCATCAAACATAGACTGGTGCTTCATTTCTTACATGATAGTATACATATTTCAATGACATTCTCCCAAATCATCCCACCCTCTCTCTCTCCCTCAGAGTCCGAAAGTCCACTCTACACATCTGTGTCTCTTTTGCTGTCTTGCATACAGGGTCATCATTGCCATCTTACTAAATTACATATATATGTGTTAGTATACTGTATTGGTATTTTTCTTTCTGGCTTACTTCACTCTGTATAATTGGCTCCAGTTTCATCCATCTCATTAGAACTGATTCAAATGTATTCTTTTTAATGGCTGAGTAATACTCCATTGTGTATATGTACCACAGTGCATCTGTGAAAATAGCATATGGCAAAATGACACATAAATTGGCTATAAAAGAAAGCTGACCACCAGAGAATTGATGCTTTTGAACTGTGGTGTTGGAGAAGACTCTTTGAGAGTCCCTTGGATGGCAAGGATATCAAATCAGTCAATCCTAAAGGAAAGGGCTGGAGCTGAAACTCCAATACTTTGGCCACCTGATGTGAAGAACTGACTCATTTGAAAAGTCCCTGATGCTGGGAAAGAGTGAAGGCAGGAGGAAAAGGGGACAACAGAGGATAAGATGGTTGGATGGCATCACCAACTCAAGGAACATGAGTTTGAGCAAGCTCCGGGAGCTGGTGATGGACAGGGAGGCCTGGCGTGCTACGGTCTGAGTGACTGGACTGATCCATAAGTGGACAAAGTACTGTAGAAGCCAAATATTTCTAGAGAGAACGGGCTAACGTGGTGACTTCCCCACTATCTTCTGGGTTTATCATAACTGTATGAGCCAAAGCTAGTATACGAGATAATTTGTTGTATAGACTGACATTAACTCTAGGGAAAGAAGTCTACAGTTACTCCAATCTGGTTACACCTTTTCAGTGAGATCATTTTAAAGGCTCTATTGTTTCTCTTCTTTTGTTTGCTGAAAAATTGCTAGATTTAATTTTCTTTCAACATATGGATTTATAATAATCAAATAAAATGTTTTAATAATGTTATGTAGTGACTCATGATGAATTAATGATTAAATTTGTGGCAAGAGAAATAGTAAGTTAATTAGCATAGATTGACTTTTAAAAAAAAATCAATTAAAGCTTGTATATTAACCTGGGTTAGTCCACTATATAATAGAAATCACTGATAAATGTATGAAGTACAAGGCAAAATTTACCCTCCCTCAGTAAACCAAGCTGGCCCTGAGCATATGGTTTTCCTTTTAATTATCACTTAATAGTAATTCTGGGCCTCTCTTTTAAAGAGCATTGGCAACATAATTTGGCACAGAAGTTGACATATTTTGTTTATTGGCAAGTTCCCTCTAGCTTCTTTCCTGTATTATTATCGAGGAACATGAGTTTGAGCAAGCTCCGGGAGCTGGTGATGGACAGGGAGGCCTGGCGTGCTACGGTCTGAGTGACTGGACTGATCCATAAGTGGACAAAGTACTGTAGAAGCCAAATATTTTAGAGAGAACGGGCTAACGTGGTGACTTCCCCACTATCTTCTGGGTTTATCATAACTGTATGAGCCAAAGCTAGTATACGAGATAATTTGTTGTATAGACTGACATTAACTCTAGGGAAAGAAGTCTACAGTTACTCCAATCTGGTTACACCTTTTCAGCGAGATCATTTTAAAGGCTCTATTGTTTCTCTTCTTTTGTTTGCTGAAAAATTGCTAGATTTAATTTTCTTTCAACATATGGATTTATAATAATCAAATAAAATGTTTTAATAATGTTATGTAGTGACTCATGATGAATTAATGATTAAATTTGTGGCAAGAGAAATAGTAAGTTAATTAGCATAGATTGACTTTTAAAAAAAAATCAATTAAAGCTTGTATATTAACCTGGGTTAGTCCACTATATAATAGAAATCACTGATAAATGTATGAAGTACAAGGCAAAATTTACCCTCCCTCAGTAAACCAAGCTGGCCCTGAGCATATGGTTTTCCTTTTAATTATCACTTAATAGTAATTCTGGGCCTCTCTTTTAAAGAGCATTGGCAACATAATTTGGCACAGAAGTTGACATATTTTGTTTATTGGCAAGTTCCCTCTAGCTTCTTTCCTGTATTATTGTGTTTCTTTAAACAAATCTGTCAATATTCACAGAATTAGATAAATCAGAATTGGAAAAATCTTTGTGGATGATGGAGACTTTCTTCTGACTCAGGCCAAATTACTGTCTACAGACTCTTTTCTTCTTGTTTGGCCTGGCTTTATGACAACACGAAGAGTAACATATGTGATATCACTTTCCCTTTCCAATATTCATGTTTATCTAGGATTCCCTAGTTAAGTTCTGACTACTTTCAATATTTCTGTTTTGCTTCTCATTACATATTTTTCCAAATTGAATCCTTTTAAAGTTACATCTAATCACTTTGTTTGCTTTTTACTGTCTAAGCTTTCACAGTCCACCAAAGAAATTGCATGTGGTAGTGTTGTTGGAGAGCCCATTCAACAGACTTAAGGAAAAATCTATAGAATGATTCTATTGCAAATTATTCAGGTGCCAGAATTCCTTTCTAGAACAAAGTAGGATAGAAATGCATAAACAGGTAAAACATTTTTTTTTACCTATAAGGTGAACCACATGTATGCTATGTACATACCCATGAGAGGCTGGCATGAGCTGTAATTGACAAGACCCAGCCTTTACCTGGAATAGATGCAGTTAGTGCAGTTACTCTGGAAATACTGAAGAATGACATGCATTAGTCACAAAAAAAATCTATAGAATGATTCTATTGCAAATTATTCAGGTGCCAGAATTCCTTTCTAGAACAAAGTAGGATAGAAATGCATAAACAGGTAAAACATTTTTTTTTACCTATAAGGTGAACCACATGTATGCTATGTACATACCCATGAGAGGCTGGCATGAGCTGTAATTGACAAGACCCAGCCTTTACCTGGAATAGATGCAGTTAGTGCAGTTACTCTGGAAATACTGAAGAATGACATGCATTCGTCACAAACAAGCGTAACTATCCTTTTCTTCTACTTCCCAGTTGAATGGTGGGGAAGAAATATTAGACCTATTATAGCAGAAATCTATCTTTACTTCCAAACATGTATAACTATGGTTGTCCCCCTGCAGCCCTGATGTTAAATATACAATTTATTTTGGGAAAGAAGAGCAAAGGTACATTAAAAATGTTAATGTGGTTTTTTTTTTTTTCTTTTTTCCTAAAAATGGAATCCATCACTATGGCCACATCCATCCAGTTTTCTGTTAGGATATTCCTGCTCTTCTGTAGAAATAGTCATCAGTGTCTGCGAAGGAGAAGATGAGGGCATTTCTCTGAGACGTGATTTTGTTTTCTGCGGGCTGTGCTATGGTGGCTCCAGTCTACCTTACCACCTCAGGTCCTCCTTCAGGATCTGTCACCTCTGAAGGAGACAAGTTGAATAAGACGGGGTCCTTGCGCTCAAGAATTTTATGCCTTATTAAGGGAAATAAGACAGACACAGACAAATCTATAAACTCAGGGAATAAGGCAGTGTGTGACAAGTGCCAGGTGAACAGAGCAAATGAGGTATATGCCTCAGGCAGGGGAGACCGAGTCTTCTGAATTTATTTTCACTTAAGTTATACTCCAAGCACTCTAGCTGTATAACATGGGGAGAAAAATACATGATAAAGGAAGATCTCTAAGGCTGGATGATTTAACAGACCCTTTAAAAGAATCAGCAGAAAATGCATTTTGGTTCACAGCAATAGCTGTAGAGAGAAATTAAGTTTTCCTAGTTTTTCTGTATTTGATTTTGCATGTTCCAGAATAGATGGGCTTTCTTTTGACTTTCGCTTTGTTTTTTTTGTTTTTGTTTTTGTTTTTTGACTTTCACTTTGATTTTCTTCTCTATTCTTTCCACTTCTGCTGACCTCTTCAAACACCACTTCGTTCCGATTCACAAGGCCTCTGGGTCACCTCGCAAAAAGAATGGTGTTCCGGGCAGCAGCAAGTCACTGCCTTCCCTCAAAGCAGAAGCAGCAAGCTGGCGTGGGACTACGGACCCTGGGGGTGAGATTTGTGACCCTGGGATTCCCAGAGTCATAAAATTCTTATTTGGGGAATACTACGTAGCTATTTCAAGAGCAGGCCAAGTTCTTTCTAGGAGTTGTAATACACAGCATTGCTTTTTCCGTGAGAAAGTAAGCTAAGCCCCTCAGGGATGCTGTGGGAATAAAAGCCACAGTGTTGTAACTAATCTGCTTTAAAAGTTGAATTCTTTAAAAATGCATTTTACAATTTTTAAGTCATATTATTTTCACAGTTGAAGCACTCAGGGTAAAGGGCCATCCAGGGTATTTTGAAAAGATTATACACTGTATTTTGTCATAACATTTTTTCCCTATGATTTCATAGCCTCTCCTTCATGGAAGGGAAAAAAAAAATGTTTCTCTTTCTCCCCCTTCTCTTGCTCTTGTAACTGTTCTCAGAATTCTTAGGGAGAGAAAAGAGTTTAAAGATGCTCCAACAATTTGCTGGTCTATAGTTAGATTTTGTTTTTCCTATTTAAAGTGTGTAGTACTTTGTAACCGGACTGATATCTGGGCTGGTTGCCCAGTGGAAATTTCAGAAACAGAGGCAGTGTGTTTCTGTACGTTGTTGCAAATAACTCTCCTTGCTTCTTTAGGAGATATAATAGGCATTCACATTAGGCCAGAAGGTTATTAGATCTCCATGAGGCTCCGTCCGGCTACATGCCATGAATATTATTCTGTCAACACAAGCGTCATTAGAATCTGCTAAAATTGAATTACTCTTAGCAGCTTTACAGCTGTCTCACAACATTTGACAACTACCAAGAAATGCATCTTGGCATCAATGAGAATTCTTCACTAGGCCGATTTATATCTAAGAACAGTGGGAAATGAAGGGGAATAACGGTATCACAGTTTCAATGTATAATGTTTACAAAATCAGTACTGAGTTTTTCTCTCAGAGGCTGGGATTGATTTTCCCACCCCCCTCATCCTGGTACCTTTACAGCCCTGGTGACTATAAATAAGTTGCAGGAAAATGACTTCTCTCCTTTTTCACGATGCTTTTCTTATCTGACTGCCACAGCTGTTACACATCCACAGGCTCTTATTTAAGATGTCTGTATCTGGAAACATTACTGCTTCTGTTCTCCAGCAGCTGAAGAACATTATGATAGTATTTTGTGAATTTAATTCATTTCTTCCTTTTGCTTTACTACACTTTTAATGTCTAGTTCTCCCTGTAATCATCAGTCCCCTCCATAGGGTTCCTCTGTCTACAGTTAATATTTATCCCAAAGAAAAACCGAATTTCAGATTTAAAAAAAAAATCTGTGAGTCTGAGCTTCACAACTTGCTCTTAGCTTTCAGTATTAAGGTGAACCTACAAATAATGCTGATCCTTTTCATTAGTGATAAATCTTCAAGGTCCGTGTGAAGAGCTTCATAATAACCAGCATTAAACAACATTTCTATATGTTCTTCTCCACGCTGTTCTGTTTGCTTTCTTTAAAATGAGATGCCCTTAAAATGCACATAGTAAGTGAAATATTATGTAGGATGAAGCACAACAGTATCCATTTGAAAACCAGTAGGGTTAAAGATCGGAGAAGGCAATGGCACCCCATTCCAGTACTCTTGCCTGGACAATCCTATGGATGGAGGAGCCTGGTAGGCTGCAGTCCATAGGGTCACTAAGAGTCAGATACAACTGAGCAACTTCCCTTTCACTTTTCACTTTCATGCACTGGAGAAGGAAATGGCAACCCACTCCAGTGTTCTTGCCTGGAGAATCCCAGGACAGGGGAGCCTGGTGGGCTGCCGTCTACGGGGTCACACAGATTTGGACATGACTGAAGTGACTTAGCAGCAGGGTTAAAGAACTTGCATGCAGTTAAATTCTGTATACTTACATTTCCTTGAAAACTTACTGCAATTCAGTTTCTCTTCAGTTAATAGTATTTATTCCATCTAGGGTTCTTCATGTCAAAGGTATACACCTCGAGATTAAATAAAATAGAATGAAAAGTATCACACAGGAGACAGTAAGTCAGTGTTTTACAGTATTTTGTTCAAGTGCTAGAGGATCTACATCAGTAGAGATTTCATTAAATTCTCTTATCTAATATATGTAATCAACTCTGCTCTCATTATTTAAAAAATGTGACTCTTAGATATGTAGCATACTTTGATAACATTCTCAGGTAAATTAAAATCATTTTTAACATCACTTTATCTTGTTACTGAGTCTTACAATGAAAAAAAAGTCGATTTGTCACAAGAATCAGGACAGACTATTAGTGGAGTTTATGGAAATAGCAGAACTTTACGTGGAGCACTGCAAAATTTCTGCTTCACAAAATTCCCCCCTAAATCATTGTGTGAGAAACAGACCATTTATTAAGTAAATGATAAATATTGGGAGAGAGTCAGTTATTACAGAAAGAAAATACCCAAAGTCATGGTGAAAACCACTGCAGATCTTCTAATGGGCAAAGATGCATCCTGAAATTATTTCCCACAATGCTCAAAGATTGCAAAAAAAAAGCCCACAGTGCCAGGTAGAAAGAAACAGAGAGTCCAGCCATTATTTTGAGGGTTTGATCAAACTAGTCACTCAGTTGGCATAATGGTAGCCAAATTCCTCCCACTTTCTCTATTGTAGAACTATTCTTAAACAGCATAAAAGTATGATCAAGTGTCTTTCAAACTATATAATTTCTGGTATTACTAGAGAAGACCCTGTTAATTTTAGAGGAAGATGATAGATCTGAAAGTGAGGAAGTAATCAAAGGTTCCGGATTGGAGTGGCATCCGGATTGGAGTGTCAGAGAGCAAAAGTTTCCTTTTGTGAAGGGAGGACTCTTGCTTTACAGGTAATGAGAGAGATGCAGAAATGGAGGGAAAAAGGTGAGAAGAACCAGATTCAATCAGATTTCATACTAGAGGTTAACTGGAAGCTACTAAAAGGTCTACACTAAAACAAGAGAAAGGAAGTATAAAAGGATGGTTTTTATAGGACAAATGAAAAATATGGAGCACAGAGAAGCATTTTGAAATATGAATATTCACATCAGACTGATGTTAGAACATACTGCATACTCTGTTTACTCCTAGAGATATATTCTAAGGTTAAAAATGCTGAGGAATCTTACAATTATCTCAGTTTTTTTGTCTTCATAGTAATTATTGTATTGTTTAAGACCCAAAAGTTTTAATATAGAAAAAGAGATATATGCATACAAATTTTAAAAAATGCATACAAATTTAAAACCATGTAATGTTAAAAAGTTGAAAATATCAAAAATATAATTTTACAAGATATATTTTCTAGCTCTCTCCATCCCAAAACAATAATATTCCTAGTGGAAATCAGCACTTCTCACACCCAGTTTTCATTTTCTAATTATCATTCACACTGAAGGAATCAGAGCACTTAGGAAATGGCTGATTCTAAAGGAAGAAGCAGAGAAGTGGAAGGGAAAGGTGACTGCCAAACCTTTAACACCATGAGTGCCCTCCATATTCTGAGAAGGAAAGTATTCAAGGATGAACAGATTGTGTTAAAAAGACACAGTTGCCAGCCTAGAGCGACTCCTCCTGATCCAAACTGGGAGCGTTCAAACACCAATAATAACTATATTTCATTGGAATCCATTACATAAATATACATCATTGAGTTAATAGTAAGACTAAGGAAAGAGACTGTAAATCAAACTCATTGATCACCTCTGGAGATGATGAATATACACATTCCTTACTTTTGAAAACTGGTAATTAAAAGATGAGAACAATGCAGGAGACCATGTTTGATCCTGGCCGGAAGATCCTACGTTCCACGGAGCAGCTAACTACTGAGCCTGTGCTCTGGAGCCCAGGAGCCGCAGCTCCTGAACCCACGTGCCACAGGCACTGCAGTGTGGATGCTCCAGGGCCCGTGCGCCCCAACAAAGGAGGCCGTCACACTTCAAAGCCTGCACACTATGACCAAGAGAGTAGCCCCTGCTAATCACAGCTAGAGAAACAATGAAGATCCAGCACGGTCCAAAGAAAAGATGAGAACAAGATATAATACCTTGTTTTTTCAACAAGAACTATAGATTCAAGAATTTTTAAAAAGTGGCCCTAGTTGATAAAAAAATTTTCTTTCAATTTATAGAATAATAATAGTAAATGTTAAAAAAAAAAAGTAAAGAATCACTGCTAATCTTAATGAAACAGCTAAAGAAAGAAATGTCAATGGCTGTAAACATTTTTGGTGAAATGTTGGTAAACAAAATATTTACATAATGTTGAGTATCTCCCCATAGATTATTTAATTGAAAAAGAGAAAACATACCTTTGTGGTGAAAGAGCTGACTAATGGAATTAATCCAGTGGCAGTACTTACTTGTGAACAACACAGACATTCTGTAAATTAAATGCAACAAGAAATTCTGATTTTTTTCTATGAACATTTTTTTTCACTAAAGTGTTTAACTTGTATCTAACCATGACATTAGTTTTAAGTTTCAACTTATAGAAAATATAGGTGATATAGAAATATAAATTATGTGATGAAAACACACCCAGACAAATGCAGAATGTAAAACATTCTATAGGACATCTGGTCTGATGTTGTAAAGAAGTTAATAGGGGCAGAAATTAAAAGTGGTAAAAACTACTTGATTTAGAAAGACTTAACAAATGTATTGAGGGCCATAATCATGCTACTGTGATCATATGGCGAGCATTTCTTCTCACACTAAAGAATTTGGGGGAAAAGAATCATGATATATGTAAATTGTTTTAAGTGTTATAGTCAAAAAGGTAAGTATAAGCAATGATACAAATATAAATTTATATACAGAGTGTACATCTAGATTGGGCTTCCCAGGTGGCTCAGTGGAAAAGAATCTGTATGCGATGCGGGAGATGCTCATTCCATCTCTGGTTTGGGAAGATGATCTGGAGAAGGAAATGGCAACCCACTGCAGTATTCTTGCTAGGAGAATCCTCACGGACTGAGGAGCCTGGTGGGCTACAGCCCCTGGGGTTCCAAGAGAGTTGGGCATGACTTAATGACTAAAACAACACACAAAAAAACCTATAGATTAGATTAACAGAAAAGGCAAAATGTTTACAGATGTTGAATCTGGATGGTAAGGGTATAAGTCTTCTTTGTGATATTCTTTCTATTTTTCTGTATATTTTAAAACTGTCATGATACAATAGTTTTTATTTTTGAAGAATATTTGTTGTTTCATCTCTGGCATATCCGACTCTTTGCAACCCCATGGACTGCAGGATGCCAGGCTTCCCTGTCCTTCTGTATCTCCAGAGTTTGCTCAAACTCATATCCATTGAGTCAATGATGCCATATTTAAAGAATATGTATAATTATAAAGCCCCAGAAGTTACAATAAAATGTACAGTATCTCCATTCTCTTAAAGCCCTTGCATAGAGATTCAAATAGCCTGCATCTGGGATTCAAAGAATAAATATTTAATTTGGGGAAATCAGTAGCTTTAAAGGGAGCTCTGAAGGAGAAAAATTGTATGATATCCCTGATATGCAGGGTCTAAAAAGAAATGACTCAAATGAACTTATTTATAAAACAGAAATGGACTCACAGACTTAGAGAATGAACTTACGGTCATCAGGGAAGAAGAGATAGGGAGTTTGGGATCAATATGTATACACTGCTATATTTAAAATGGATCACCAACAAGGACCTACTATATAGCACAGGGACCCTGCTTGATGCTATGTGGCAGCCTGGGTGGGAGGGGAGTTTGGATACACGTGTGTATGGCTGAGTCCCTTCGCTGACCACCTGAAACTATCTCGACACTGTTAGCTATACTCCAGTGTAAAAGTTTAAAAAAATAAAGGGAGCTCTGCTCTTGAAAACACTGGAATGCATACCTGTAAAATGGATAGCATATAACTGCTTCAACGCTGCCCTGGAGAATTCTGGACCCTGGAAGTTCTCTGGGTGTAGTTTAAGAGTGGCATGGCCCCAAATGGGCCTGCACCCACTCCCTGAACCTTCTGGAGCCAAGCTGTCCCGCTGCAAGTCCTCCAGGCCAGTACACGTCTGAGATCCCAGCTCCCAACCCAGATACTCCTAAACCAAGGGAAATCAACTAACAGTTTCAGAATTTGCTTTTGCTTCCAGGAGAGCTGGAGCAGAGGTCCTAAAGATGTCATCGCCAGGCTACCCAGTGCCCCCACATCAGAATTCCCTGGAATGTCACATCAGGCGGATTCTTCAACTCAGTAACCCTTGGCTAGTCTGCAAATGCCCCGTCACTGGGAAAATATAGGACAGAAAGGGTCCTGTCCATAAACTTCCACCTCGAGGCGAAGCATTATAAATCAATTGTCCTTTCAACAGCCTCTTTTTAACTATTCCAGTCCTATGACTGATTCTCTGCTTCCTAGGTCTTTGAATGGTAATTTCCGTGACAGCCAATTATTTTATGCAGAAACATGTTTTTCACTAGAAAGGAAATTTTTTTATCTTACTAAAGTTGGAACATAATAGTTTAGACATTTCCGTTCTCTAAAACATAAAACATCTAGTGCATGGCTATTACCTGAAGCACTAAATCAAAGTACTCTTCTAAGGTAGGATGTATTAGGCCTTAGAAAACTCACTAGGTCAGAAAGTACCCACTAACCTCCTACAGCCTGAAAAGGAAAGTGTGAGGCCACTTACGGCAAATGTCAGTATTAGCCTGACTGCATGTCTGCAGAGAGTTACAAATATTTAGGGGAGAGAAGATAATTTAAAAATAAGCTAAGGAAGCATATTTTCTTATTTTTCTAAGTATTTCCTAAATGACCCAAATCAGGTAACAAATACTTCACCTTCCACTCAGGTCATTTCCTGGGTAAATATGACCATTTCACTTACAGGTTTTTTTTTTTTTTTAACGAATCAAAGCATCTTTCAGGTGTACATTAGTCTCATAAAATGGATACCTGGGTATTTTATACAGCAAGGCCTTGTAGTCTTGTAGTTTTGTATAAAAGGTGTGTTAATATGTATATGTGCATGTATTGAAAATTCCACAGAGTCTTGATTTTTACAAACAGGCAATGTACTCCTAATCCTCTTGAAATCTATGGTGAACTTCAGTAGAATGAACTATGTCTCCATAACTGGCTGAACCTTAGCTATCAAGAAAAAGGAGTGTAGTCAAGTGGTAGAAGAGGAAGAGGGTCTCACTTTGGTCCAGAGAGCTGCCTTCAGCTTTGGAGATCACTAGTCATTTTACCATTGGAAAAACAAATGGAAAGGCAGGGTTCATGTTAGCATTGTGAGGAAGTAAGCTAGATACTCACCAACAGGGGAATCTTGGTTCCTAAGCTGTGGACTAGGGGCATTGACTCTGATGGAAATAACACACAATCGCTGAGGATATGACAGTAGTCTTTAATCAAGAGGATTCACTGTCCTAGTATTACTTAAATAGGCTTTTTACGTAATGTGACAAACTCAAGGGCCCAGTAGAGCTACTAAAACTGGCTTCCCTAATGTATTAGTTTAAAGCATGCTTTTCAACCCCAGCACTACTGACATTTGGGACCAGAAGTTGTTTGTTGTGGGTTCTGTCCTGTGCATTATGGGATGTTTATCAGCACCCATGGCTGCTGATGGCACACCATCAGTTACAACGACTAAAGAGATCTTCAGACACTGCAAACTGTCCCCTCTGGGGGAAAATGCTCTCAGCGCAGCATCACTGCACTAGGAATTCAAATCTATGCACTGATACCATGTATTATAGCTACTTTGGGGAAGTGAATACTTACTATAGTCTACATCCTTAAGAAGATCCTGACTCATTCATTTTGTTTTTTTTTTTAATGTCTATTTATTTGGCTGTGCTGGGATTTAGATGTGGCATGTGGGATCTTTAGCTACAGCATGTGAAGTCTTTGTTACAGCATGTGAGGTCTAGTTCCCTGACCATGGATTGAACCCAGGCCCCCTGCAGTGGGAGCATGGAGTCTTAGCTACTGGACCACCAGGGAAATCCTTGATTCATTCATTCATTCATTCAGCAAATATTATACTGTTGATATGACTCTTCTAGGAAGAGTGAATAGCGCGTTCCAAGGCCCTGGGGCAGGACAAGGCCTGGGTATTACAGGAAAGTTCAAGGTATTAGACCAATTGGTCTTTCTTGAATTTATCCTTAAAAGATTAATTTTGCTCATATAGATTTTATGTTTGGTTTCATCAAAACCTTAAGTCTGAAAGTTAAAACAATGATTGTCATTTTTGATAATAGTATGTATACATATACTTTCTGGGATCTTTTATTCTTAAATATCATGAATAAAAATGTGTCTCATATTTAGTCACTAAAAAAAAAAACTGAATAAACTATCAGAGTTTTAGATATGTGGGTATATGTATCAAGAAGTAAAATCTGATTCTTCTAGGCCAAAGAAGTTGAATTTGAAATATATAATTTGAAAGGAAACATGTAATGACTAAGCAATCCATTTTCTACTAAACATTGATATATATATCTATATAATTTGAAATCTATGTGTATATATATGTAAATATATATCTATATATCAGTGTTTGGTAGTTCGTATTTATCAAAGCTTCTACAATCTCTATTCAGTATCCAGTGTGGTAATTTCTGAATAAAAACATTTGACTCTGCCCACTCCCCCATTAAAATGCTTTCATGAATCTGTACTGACAGTGGGATAAAAACAAATCAAAGCATGATCCATGGATTTACCACTGTAGCTACATCCCAGACCATATGTGCCCTCCTTCCTCGCTCTAGCTATCCAGACTCCCTTTGACCAAGGCTTGCCCCAGGGTCTGCACACAATGTTTTATCTGTCTGGAAGGTACTACTCTCCTTTTCTCACATACTTAGTTCCTGCTCATTCTTTAGCTTTCAGTTGAGCTCTCTTTCCCTCCGAGGTCTTTTCCCTAACACTCTGGCTACATCAGTCTCCCTGACACATACTCTTAGAGTACCTTTATGTCTTTGTCATACTGTTGTTCATATCTGGACTTTTTCAGATCTACCGTGTGATTAGCAATATATCTTTCTTCCCCACCAGAGCACACACAGACAGTACTTTCTTGCATATAGAGCCCCTGTCCAACTGGTTCACCATTATACCCAGCAACCAGCATGGCACACATAAGACCTGCATAAATCCCTATTGAATGATTGAATGATAAACCCTCGCAGCTCCTTAAACACACTGTGCTAATATGTTCTCCACACTTACGCCCTGAGTGCGTGCCTTGCTTCCTTCTTTTCCTTCCTTTCCTTCCTCCTTTCTGCAGCCATCTCCTCTAAGGAAGTTGCGGTGGTGCCGATGGTTCACAGATGCAGGGTTTGTGCTGGGTGGAAAGTGACGTCACGCACCCCCTATGGGCTAGGAAGGAGAGAAACCTCTGAGCCTCCTAAAGCCTCATGTTAGAAACAAATTTTTTTTTTCTGAGTCTGCTTCTTTTATGGTTTATTCCAATTTCAATACATTCAGTTCCCCTATATCTCATTCAGGGTAAATTTGAAATTCCATATCTGACCCAGTCTACAACCTTGCTACAATGTACTGAATGTTTGTCTATCAGAAATGTACATGTTGAAATCCTAATCCCCCCCCCCCCTCCTAGGTTATGGTATTAGGAGGTGGGGGCTTTGGGAGGTGGTGAGGTCATGAGGGTAGAGTCTCCATAAATGGGATTAGTGCCCTTATAAGAAAAACAAAAACAAGAGCTCCATCACCTTCCCACCATGGAAGGTTACAGTGTGAAGATGGCCATCCACAATCCGGGAAGGGTCCTCACTAGATACCAAATTCATCAGTGTTTTCATCCTGCACTTACCAGCTTACAGAAATGTGAGAAACTGTATATGGGATTTGTGCCATAGCAATCCAAAAGGAACCAAGAAACTTGTATGATATACATAATCTCTCATCCCTTCAAGTCATTAAAATTAAGTTCAGTGGCTTTGGGGTGGGTGGCTAAAAATCACCTAAAGATTTAAAAAAAAAATGTTTTTCATTTGGTCTTCTATTTTTGATAATAAAGGTTTCTGAGAAGCTTTTCATTGCTAGTGAAAGTCTCTCAGTTGTGTCCAACTCTTTGCGACCCCATGGACTATATTGTCCATGGAATTCTCTAGGCCAGAATACTCAAGTGGGTAGCCTTTCCCTTCTCCAGGGGATCTTCCCAACCCAGGGATCGAATCCACGTCTCCTGCATTGTAGGCGGATTCTTTACCAGCTGAGCCACCAGGAAAGCCCAAGAGTACTGGAGTGGGTAGCCCATCCCTGCTCCAGCGGATCTTCCCAACCCAGGAATTGAACCAGGGTCTCTTGCACTGCAGGTGGGTTCTCTCCAGAGTCATAAAAGGTATCCTGCACTTAAAAGCAAATATTCAGTGCTCTGCATGCATTTAAAATATGAATAATTACTACAGAAGAATGTTTGATTTTTATGTCATGAGATTTTGTAATATTTTATACTTTAAAATGCTTACAGGATTTTAAAAATAATTTGATTGTTTTAATCACTAAAAAATGAACCGAAGCACAAAAATTGTATGTATGATTTGTAAATATTAGTGGAAAATATTTTTTCCTCAATGTTGATATTTAACATTTCATTCTTGTAATTTGTGACTTTCTTTGTTTGTCCTCTAATTTGTCATTAAATATTGGAATTCCTCTTTAAGCTGTCTAATTGTAAATAAGGGAATTCTCCCTAAAATCAAAAGGATGCCCTTGACTATTATTTTATTGCTGGTTCTGATACATTCACAACTGTAGACTGTATGAGTTTAGTTCAGTCGCTCAGTTGTGTCCGAAGCTTTGCAACGCCATGGATTGCAGCACACCAGGCCTCCGTGTCCATCACCAGTTCCTGGAGCTTGAGTAAACTCATGTCCATTGACTTGGTGATGCCATCCAACCATCTCAGCTTCTGTCGTCCCCTTCTCCTCTAGCCTTCAATCTTTCCCAGCATCAGAGAAGACTATATCGCACAGTCTTAACACTGTAAAGCTTATTGACATATCAGCATTTTCATGTTAATTGGTCTGGTGAGCTCTTTTGATACAACAGATTCTACTTATAAACTGATCAAAGTATGTTTTAATAAAAGCCTTCTGGGGTTTTCCTGGTGGCCTGGCAGATAAGAATCCACCTGCCAATGCAGGAGACATGGGCTCTGTCCCTGATCCAGGAAGATCCCACATGCTAAGGAGCAGCTAAGTGTGTGCGCGCCCCGACTACTGAGCCTGTGCTCCACAATAAGCGAAGCCACTGCAATGAGAAGCTCACCAACTAGAGTAGCCCCTGCTCGTCCCAACTAGGGAAAAGCCCAAGCAGTAACAAAGACCCAGAACTGCCAATAAAAAACAAGATTTAAAAAAAAGCTTTCATATTTTTTCCTTATTCATTTTCTTCTCATGATGATTGATAGATATTCTAAGAAGTAAAGGAGTGTAGGTATTGCTTTGCCATCTACACGCTATCACATATTTTTTTAAAAGCATAGTCATTTAGTCGTGTCCGACTCTTTGCGACCCCATGGACTGTAGTCTGCCAGGCTCCTCTGCTCATGGGATTCTCCAGGCAAGAACACTGGAGTGGGTTGCCAGTTCCTTCTCCAGGGGATCTTCCCAACCCAGGGATCAAACCTGGTCTCTCCCATTGCAGACAGATTCTTTACCATCTGAGCCACAGGGAATATTTTTAAGTCACTCTTTATTGTCAGGTACTTAATACATTAAGGGTACTACACAGAATATTCAATTAATTCCTACCAGAACCAAGTATGTTAGGCATTAACAGGCCCTTTGTATAGAAACAGAGATAGGCTAGAAAGGCATTTTAATTGCCTGCATCTCAACAAAGCCAGGGGTGATGATAGAACCAGAATTTAAAACTATGTTGGCCTGACTTCAAAAAGTGTATTCCTTCAAATAAAGCAGTTAATAATAAAATGATACCCCAAACTGGCAAATACAAAAAGTACTTAAATATTTTTATCTATTTAAATAAGAAAATTTATATAATGTGCAGAGGATAGTACAGGCAGGCGTACCTCAGAGATATTGTGGGTTAAGTTCCAGATCACCAAACTAACGTGACTATCAAAATAAAGTGAGTCACACACATGTTCTTGTTTTCCAGTGCATATAAAAGTTATGTTTACACTATACTGTAGTCTATCAAGTATACAATAGCATTACATCTTAAAAAGAACAAGTACAAGCTTAATTTAAATATACTCACTTTGCTCAAGTCAGACAGAGGAGAAATATCGTATGGCATCCCTTATATACAGACTCTAAAAATAAGAGATACAAATGAACTTGTTTGCAAAACAGAAACAGACTCCCAGACTTAAGAGAATGAACACATGGTTGCTAGTAGGGGGAAAGATGAGGGGAAGGGACAGGTAGGGCGTTTGAGATGGAATTGTGCACACTGCTACATTTAAAATGGATAACTAACAAGCACCTACTGCAGAGCACAGGGAACTCTATGTTACGTGGCAGCCTGGATGGGAGGTGAGTTTGGGGGAGAATGGACACATGTATATGTATGGCTGAGTCCCTTTGCTGTTCACCTGAAACTACCACAACATTGCCAATCAGCTACACTCCATATAAAATAAAAAGTTAAAGAATAAAAGTACTTCATTGCTAAAAAATGCTACCATCATCTGAGCCTTCATCAAACTGTAATCTTTTTGCCACAGTAACATCAGAGATCACCATTCACAGATCATAATAACAAATACAATGAAAATAAAAAAGTTTGAAGTATCTCAAGAATAATCAAAATTAGACAGAGACAGGAAGTGAGCAAATGCTGTTGGAAAAATTGCACGATTAGACTGCTTGATTCAAGGTTATCATAAATCTTCAATTTGTAAGGGGAACAAAAAGCATATCTTTGAAGTACTATAAAGCAAAGTACAATAACATAAGGTATGCCTGTACCTAGCCTAACCATATTAACAACAGGTGGCCACAACTTTTAACCAATAGTTAGAAAATTGTGGTTTTACAGATTAGTTAGGAAAGGCTAACTTTTATAAAGACACTGAGCCAAAAATCTGAGTTATTTAACAAAATAAAGGTTTAATTCTTGCATCTGTCATAGTCCAATCAGCAGCATCAAGATGAAGCTTTGGAAATGAAACCCCAGTGAAAAGGAATAATGTCAGAGGTGAGACTAAAATTCCTCCCTTTAAGAAGAAACCTAGACTTGTCTCCAAAATGAGCTACCAAAGATTATTCACTTTCAGTTCAGTCCAGTGGCTCAGTCATGTCCAACTCTTTGTGACCCCATGAATCGCAGCACACCAGGCCTTCCTATCTACCAACTCCCAGAGTTTACCCAAACTAGTAAGATGGGTTTTAAAACACATCTCACTAGTTTGTCCTCTTTTACAATGCCAGGGTAAGCTAAGCCTGGGTGTTTTAATTATCACAGTAATTTTGTTGTCAATTTAAATATTAAAACTGGTGTGTTTAATAAATGTCCAAATTATGACATCATTTTAAGGGATTATTAATTCACACCTTATTAAATTATGAAGGTTATAAAATTATAGCTTATTTTTAGAAATAAAAAACAAGTTTTCTTGTAAATTGTGTCACTCTTGAAAGGAAGAAAAAGACTAATGATACTATCTTGAGCCCGAATACAGTAGAAGCAGCAGATGAAAAACTGTCTTCCTCTGACTCTGCCAATGTACACAGGTCCTGAGATATATCACCACGCCCTATTTACTATCCTTGGCTTGGATGCAACTGGAGACTGCCAGTTCCTTCTGAAACAGCCGGAAATTTGTGGCCACCTTGTTACACATGGTCTACTTTTTTCCCTCATGGAAATATTTTACTCCCTATATTTTTCCATACTATGACTTTGAGAAGAACTCCATCCCAGGATTGTGGCTGTTGAAAGATCTACCATTACACTTACATACTAAGCACCAAGAAAATAATTTCTAAAAGGAAATTTGTGATTTTAGTACTGTTGATATTTTAGTTCAATTCCAAGTTTCATTCTTCCATGCTTTTATTGGTTCACTCCAGAATATTTCTGGCTTATCATCTAGATGACAGGCTGTGTGTTTAGTATGAGGAATCCAATTTGAACAGGTCCTCACTCTTGATTCACACACTCATGGGGAAGATAAGCAAGTAATCAGATAAGTAAAATAAAATCCAGACTGTGAAAAGCGCTACAAATAACAAAATGGAACTTCTGGGTCCTTGTTCTATAATAATCATATCTTTAAAAACACAGGGGAAAAAACCAAAATACGAACGGACTTCCTTTAAGATGATTTGGATGGCTTCTGTGGTGGGCTCAGTGGATAAGAAACCGCCTGCCAAGGCAGGAGACAGGGGTTCGATCCCTGGTCTGGGAAGATCCCAGGTACTGAGGAGCAACTGAGCCCCCATGCGGCACAACTATTGAACCTACTCTCTGGAACCTGTAAGCCGCAGCTACTGAGCCCATCTGTCGCAGCCACTGAAGCCGGTGTGCCACAGAGCCTGCGCCCCCAGCAAGAGAAGCCGCCGCAGCGAGCAGCCCAAGCGCCGCGAGACTAGCGTAGCCCCACTTGCTGCAACTGCAGAAAGCCGGTGCCTAATAAAACCCCAGCACAGCCATAAGCGGTGGTGGTGCCAGTCAAGTCGCTAAGTCATGTCCGACTCTTGCGACCCCATGGACTGTAGCCCGCCAGGGTCCTCTGTCCATGGGATTCTCCAGGCAAGAACACGGGAGTGGGTTGCCATTTCCTTTGCCATAAATACATAAAATTATTTTTTTAAAAAGATTACATTTCAGATGATGTTCAGAGCCCTTTATAGAGAATAGGGTTCAACTCAGACAGTGGATGAGAAAGATCCAGTCATATGAAAAGACAATAGAAACTATGAAGGTCCTAAGATTGGAAAGTGTGGTGTATGGGGGGAAAGGAGGTCAGTGGCTGGGGAAATGGGGTGGCTAGAAAGGAAAGCAGGGCTCTCTCAGTCACAGAAAGCCACTGAAAGACTTTAGAGGGAACTGTCTTGCTCCTAAGGTAGGACTTACATTTTAAAAAATTATTTTTGTGCCTTCATGGTTGAGAAGGTTAAAAAGGGTAAAAGTGGACAATAGGAGAGAAGTGAATGAATAATCCAGGCAAAACATAACTGTGGTTTGGATCAGGGTGATGAGAGGGGAGGTGGAGGAATGTAGCTAGACCGAGAGAGTGTCATGCTGAGTGAAGGCAGTCAGACACAGAGCCAAGCGTCAGATGATATTGCTAACGGGCAGACTCTTTAAAAATGGTACAAAGAAACTTATTTACAAAGCAACTGTTAATATGTACCTGATATATGATTAAGTGAAAAAACTGGTTACAAATATTATGCATAATCTGGTCAGTTTTCATTCCAATCCCAAAGAAGAACAGTGCCAAAGAATGTTCAAACGACCACATAATTGCACTCATTTCACACGCTAGCAAGATAATGCTCAAAATCCTGGAAGCTAGGCTTCAGCAGTACGTGAACCGAAAACTTCCAGATGTACAAGCTGGGTTTAGAAAAGAGAAACCAGAGATCAAATCACCAGCATTCACTGGATCATAGAAAATCAAGGGAATTCCAGAAAAACATCTACTTCTGCTTCATTGACTATGTGAAAGTCTTTGACTGTGAGGATCACAAGAAAATTGTGGAAAATTCTTCAAGAGATGGAATACCAGACCACCTTACCTGTCTCCCGAGAAACCGGTATGCAGGTCAAGAAGCAACAGTTAGAACCAGACATGAAACAATGGACTGGTTCCAAATCGGGAAAGCAGTACATCAAGGCTGTATTTTGTCCCCTTGCTTATTTAACTTATATGCAGAGTATATCATGTGAAATTCAAGCTAGAATCAAGATTGCTGGGAGAAAAATCAACAGCCTCAGATATGCAGATGATAAATCTCTAAAGGCAGAAAGCAAAGAGGAAATAAACAGCCTCTTAATGACGGTGAAAGAAAAGAGTGAAAAAAGCCAGCTAAAATCTCAATATTTAAAAAAAACTAAGATCATGGCATCCAGACCCATCACTTCATGGCAAATAGAAGGGGGAAAAGTAGAAGCAATGCCAGATTTCCTTTCCTTGGGTTCTAAAATCACTGGAGATGGTGATACTGCCATGAAATTAGATGATTGCTACTTGGCAGAAAGGCTATGGCAAACCTAGACAGTGTACTGAAAAGCAAAGACATCACTTTGCCAACAAGAATGTGTATAGTCAAGGCTATGGTCTTTCCAGTAGTGATGCACGGATGTGAAAGCTGGACCATAATGAAGTCAGAGCACCGAACAAGGGAAGCTTTTGAACTGTGGCGCTGGAGAAGACTCTTGAGAGTCCTTTGGACAGTAAGGAGAGCAAACCAGTCAATCCTAAAGGAAATCAACCCTGAATATTCATTGGAAGGACTGATGCTGAAGCTGAAGCTCCAATCCTTTGGCCACCTGATGCGAAGAGCCAATTCACTGGAAAAGACTAGGGATGGGAAAGAGTCGGGGCAAGAGGAGAAGGGGAGACAGAAGATGAGATGGTTGGATAGCACCACTGGCTCCACGGTCATGAGTTTCAGCAAACGCTGGGAGATAGTGAAGGACAGGGAAGCCTGGCATGCTGTAGTCCATGGGATCGCAAAGAGTGAGACCGTGATTTAGCAACTGAGTAACAACATCAAAGCAGAAACAGAGTCACAGATGTTGAAGACAAACTTATAGTTACCAAGGGATAAGGATGAGGGAGAGATAAATTGAGAGATTGGGACCAACATATACATACTATTATATATAAAATAGATAACTAAGAAGGACCCACTGTATAGCACAGGGAACTCTACTCAATACCCTGTAATGGCCTATATGGAAAAAGAGTCTAAAAAATAGATGTATATGTATAACTGATTCTCTTTGCTGTAAACCTAACATAACACTGTAAATCAACTATACTACAATAAAAAATTTTTGGAAAGATCTACATGAAAAGATGGAGAAGGCAATGGCACTCCACTCCAGTCCTCTTGCCTGGAAAATCCCATGGACGGAGGATCCTGGTAGGCTGCAGTCCATGGGGTCGCTAAGAGTCAGACACAACTGAGCGACTTCACTTTCACTTTTCACTTTCATGCACTGGAGAAGGAAATGGCAACCCACTCCAGTGTTCTTGCCGGGAGAATCCCAGGGACCGGGGAGCCTGGTAAGCTGCAGTCTGTGGGGCTGCACAGAGTTGGACACGACGGAAGTGACTTAACTTATACAGAAAGAAACATCAAGACAGGCTGATGAGTGGATGTGAAGGATGAGAGGAGGGAGGAGTCAAAGGTGAATCTTAGGTTCTCAGCTAAAGGAATGATGACACCATTCACTGAAATGTGGATGACCATGCTAGGAACATGTGTGGGAAGGTCAGACAACATATCTGGGGCAATCTAGCTAGCTGACATGCCCAAGAGGCATTTATTGTAGATTTCAAACGGATATAAGCCTAGATCTAGGGGGCATTTGTGGTTAAAGGTATTAGTATAATTTGTATTTCTCAGCTTATATTTAGTATTTATATTCATGGGGATGGTTGAGATTAACTGGGACAGAATGTATATGAGTAAGAAAAGAATGCTTAGCACCTAGCCGTGAGAAACGTCAATATTTAAAAGCCAGGTAGAAGAAATTCATGCAGAGTCTATATCCAAATGGCAGTGACTGAAAGAAAATGGCATTAAAATCAATCAAATATTCTCTTTACTTGGAACTGTCTAAACTCTCGATGCCTGAGAAAATAGAATAAATGTGATCATGCATACCCACCAGATATTTGGGTCAGCTTCTTTATTGCAGAAGTCATATATACAATGCTGTTTTAATGTTCATAACAGATTTCCTATCTAACATTTCTTATAATGTTCATGTGGATAAAGATTTCAACAAAACCATTACCATTTGTATTTATTTTGTCTAGATGTAAAGCAGGCAGTATGTCACATTACACATATTGTTAAAATCCCTGCAGCATAATATATACAGATTTGTGAATTTTGAATGATTTGAAGTTCATGAATATCTCAAGGTTGGTTTGTTTTGTCTTGTTCAAACCCTGGATATCATATTTTTGCAGTTTAATATATTTCTTGACTGGAAAGAAATGTTTAGATTTCTAGCTAGATGTAAGATTGTCAGAATAGAAGTTAAACATATAGAGAAACAAAGGTAACACATTTTGTAAAATATTAGGAAAACTTTCAAATAGTTTAGACAAACGCATTCAAAGTGTTAGAGAAAAAAAGGTTAGCTTTGAGGAAAATTAATGCATTTTGTGGGGTGAGACATAAAACGATGGCTTAGTACTCTATTTTTTAGAAAACACATAATGAAATTTTTTGAACAGTAATACAATAGAAATATAATACAGGGATGAAATGTATACAGGTGTTTAAATTTGATAGTTAAAGCTGCAGTCTGTGGGGCTGCACAGAGTTGGACACGACGGAAGTGACTTAACTTATACAGAAAGAAACATCAAGACAGGCTGATGAGTGGATGTGAAGGATGAGAGGAGGGAGGAGTCAAAGGTGAATCTTAGGTTCTCAGCTAAAGGAATGATGACACCATTCACTGAAATGTGGATGACCATGCTAGGAACATGTGTGGGAAGGTCAGACAACATATCTGGGGCAATCTAGCTAGCTGACATGCCCAAGAGGCATTTATTGTAGATTTCAAACGGATATAAGCCTAGATCTAGGGGGCATTTGTGGTTAAAGGTATTAGTATAATTTGTATTTCTCAGCTTATATTTAGTATTTATATTCATGGGGATGGTTGAGATTAACTGGGACAGAATGTATATGAGTAAGAAAAGAATGCTTAGCACCTAGCCGTGAGAAACGTCAATATTTAAAAGCCAGGTAGAAGAAATTCATGCAGAGTCTATATCCAAATGGCAGTGACTGAAAGAAAATGGCATTAAAATCAATCAAATATTCTCTTTACTTGGAACTGTCTAAACTCTCGATGCCTGAGAAAATAGAATAAATGTGATCATGCATACCCACCAGATATTTGGGTCAGCTTCTTTATTGCAGAAGTCATATATACAATGCTGTTTTAATGTTCATAACAGATTTCCTATCTAACATTTCTTATAATGTTCATGTGGATAAAGATTTCAACAAAACCATTACCATTTGTATTTATTTTGTCTAGATGTAAAGCAGGCAGTATGTCACATTACACATATTGTTAAAATCCCTGCAGCATAATATATACAGATTTGTGAATTTTGAATGATTTGAAGTTCATGAATATCTCAAGGTTGGTTTGTTTTGTCTTGTTCAAACCCTGGATATCATATTTTTGCAGTTTAATATATTTCTTGACTGGAAAGAAATGTTTAGATTTCTAGCTAGATGAAGATTGTCAGAATAGAAGTTAAACATATAGAGAAACAAAGGTAACACATTTTGTAAAATATTAGGAAAACTTTCAAATAGTTTAGACAAACGCATTCAAAGTGTTAGAGAAAAAAAGGTTAGCTTTGAGGAAAATTAATGCATTTTGTGGGGTGAGACATAAAACGATGGCTTAGTACTCTATTTTTTAGAAAACACATAATGAAATTTTTTGAACAGTAATACAATAGAAATATAATACAGGGATGAAATGTATACAGGTGTTTAAATTTGATAGTTTTTATCTCATATGCCATTTTCATAAAAACGAATTTTCCATACCTGTCAAGCTGACAGGCGAGAAAGTCAACTTGCCCTTGAATGCCAAAGACTATTTTCAGACCCTTGAGTTGTCTCATTAATCCAATCTGTTTTGCATGCTTCTTACATGCCTTTTAGAAGGCCAATTGGCTTATATTCCTTCCTTAAAGTCTATTTACTAGGTCAGGATTCAAGGCCATCTACAATCTGGCTATATCTCACTTTAGATCTATTTTGCTTACTACCCAGGATTCCCCAAAGAATCTCTATATTATTGGGTTGGCCAAAAAGTTCTTTCTGGCTTTTTTTGTAACACAGAAACTCCAAAGTAATTTTTGGCCAACTCAATATAGTATTCATTCATAGTTTTTCATTTCATGTAATTCCTGTTTCAAATATTTTCCCTGTGTCTCTACCTCTGTGTTGCAATCACTGACTGCCATCGAATCGTGGCATGTGCTCCCTTCTTTTACGTAAGAAAAGGGTAAGTTGGGTTTTACAATCCTTTGCCTTCTTCACATTGCCTGGATTGGTGCCATACTGTAGACAGTAGGTTATCTGTAAATGTTTCTTGGTTAATTAGATAATTTATATACAGAATCCCCTTCATGGATCACTGCCTTGTTTTGGCGAAGGGGCTTGCATAACTCAATGAAGCAATGAGTCATGCCTTGTAGGGCCATGCCAGATGGATGGATCATAGTGGAGAGTTCTCACAAAATCGATCCACTGGAGGAGGGAATAGCAAACCACTTCAGTATTCTGGCCATAGAACCCCATGAACTGTATAAAAAGGCAAAAAGATATAACACCAAAAGTTGAGACCCCCTCCCCCCAGGTTAGAAGGTGTCCAGTATGCTACTGGGGAAGAGTGGAGGACAATTACTAACACCTCCAGAAAGAATGAAACAGCTGGGCCAAAGTGGAAATGATGTTCAATTGTGGATGTGTCTGGTGATGAAAGTAAAATCTGATGTTATAAAGAATAGCATTGCATAGGAATCTAGGTCCATTCCTACGTTAGGTCCATGAGTCAAGGTAAATCGGCTGTGGTCAAGCAGGAGATGGCAAGAATAAACAATGACATCTTAGGAATCAGTGAACCAAAATGGATGGGAATGAGTGGGTTTAATTCAGGTGACCATTATATCTACTACTGTTAAGTCATAGTAGATATGGGAAAGAATCCCATAGAAGAAATGGAGTAGCCCTTGTAATCAAGAAAAGAATCTGAAATGACAGAATGATCTCAGTTCATTTCCAAGGGAAACCATTCAACATCACAGTAACCCAAGTCTATGCCCCTACCACTGATGCCAAAGAGGCTTAAGTTGATCAGTTCTATGAACACCTACAAGACCTCCTAGAACTAACATCAAAAAATGATGTCCTATTCATTATAGGAGATTGGAATGCAAAAGTAGGAACTCAAGAGATACCTAGAGTAACAGTCAAGTTTGGCCTTGGAATACAAAATGAAGCAGGGTGAAGGCTAACAAAATTCTGCCAAGAGAACACACTGGTTGTAGCAAACACCCTTGTTAAACAACACAAGAGACCACTTTATACATGTACATCACCAAATGACCAATATTGAAATCAAACTGATTACATCTTTGTAGCCGAGGATGGATAAAATATATAGAGTCAGCAAAAGCAGGACCTGGAACTGACTGGCTCAGATCATCAGCTCCTTATAGCAAACTTCAGGCTTAAAACTAAAGAAAGTAGTAAAACCACTAGGCAGTCAGGTACTAGCTACATCAAATCCCCTATGATTATACAGTGGCTGCTGCTGCTGCTAAGTCACTTCAGTCGTGTCCGACTCTGTGTGACCCCATAGATGGCAGCCCACCAGGCTCCCCCATCCCTGGGATTCTCCAGGCAAGAACACTGGAGTGGGTTGCCATTTCTTTCTCCAATGCATGAAAGTGAAAAGTGAAAGTGAAGTTGCTCAGTTGTGTCCAACTCTTAGCAACCTCATGGACTGCAGTCTACCAGGCTCCTCTGTCCATGGGATTTTCCAGGCAAGAGTACTGGAGTGGGTTGCCATTGCCTTCTCCTTATACAGTGGAGATTACGAATAGACTTAAGGAATTAGATCTAATAAATAGAGTGCCTGAAGAACTATGGACAGAGGTTCATAACACTGTACAGGAGGCAGTGAACAAAACCATCCCACAGAAAAAGAAATGCAAGAAGGCAAAGTGATTATCTGAGGAGGCTTTACATCATAGCTGAGGAAAGAAGAGAAGTGAAAAGCAAGAGAGAAAGGGAAAGCTATATCCAACTGAATGTAGAGTTTCAGAGAATAGCAAGGAGAGACAAGATGGCCTTCTTCAACGAACAACACAAAGAAATAGAGGAAAGCAACAGAAAGGGAAAGACTAGAGATCCTTCAAGAAAACTGGAGATATCAAAGGAACATTTCATGCAAAGATGGGCACAATAGACAGGAATGGTAAGACCTGATAGAAGCAGAAGAGATCAAAAAGAGATGGCAAGAATACACAGAAGAGCTATACAGAAAAGATTTTAATGACCTAGATGACCATATGGTATGTCACCCAGAGCCAGACATTGTGGAGTGTGAAGTCAAGTGGGTCTTAGGAAGCACTGCTACCAATAAAGCTAGTGGAGGTGATGGAATTCCAGCAGAGCTACAAGATGATGCTATTGAAGTGCTACACTCATTATGTCACAAATTTGGAAAACCCCAGCAGTGGCCACAGGACTGGAAAAGGTCATCCCAATTCCCAAGAAGGGCAGTGCTAAAGAATGTTCAAACCACTGGACAACTGCACTTATGTCTTATGCTAGTAAGGTTATGCTCAAAATCCTTCAGGCTAGGCTTTAGCAGTACATGAACCAAAAACTTCCAGATGTTCAAGCTGAGTTTAGAAAAGGCAGAGGAATCAGAGATCAAATTGCCAACATTCATTGGATCCTAGAGGAAGCAAGGGAATTCCAGCAAAACATCTACTGTTTCATTGACTACACTAAAGCCTTTGACTGTGAGGATCATAACAAACTGTGGAAACTCTTAAAGAAATGGGATTATCAGACTGTCTTACCTGTCTCCTGAGAAACCTGTATGTGGATCAAGAAGCAACAATTAGAATCTGACATGGAACAACAGACTGGTTCAAGATTGGGAAACGAATATGTCAAGGCTATGTATTATCACTCTGTTTATTTAACATATACAGAGCACATCATGTGAAATGCCAGGCTGGATGAGTTATAAGCTGGAATCAAGACTGAGAAATATCAACAACCTCAGATTTGCAGATGATACCACTCTAATGGCAGAAAGTGAAGAGGAAATAAAAAGCCTCTTGATAAGTCTTAAAGAGGAGAGTGAAAAAGCCAGCTTAAACTCAATATTAAAAAAATTATTAAATTTAAATATTTAAATAAATATTAAAATAAAATTAAATTTAAATAAATATTTTAAAACTATATATATATATATATATATATATATACTAAGATCATGGCATCTGGACCCATCACTTCATGTCAAATAGAAGAAGAAAAGATAGACGCACTGCCAGCTTTCCTTTCCTTGGGTTCTAAAATCACTGAAGATGGTGATGCTGCCATGAAATTAGGTGACTGCTACTTGGCAGGAAGGCTATGACAAACCTAGACAGTGTATTGAAAAGCAAAGACATCACTTTACCAACAAAAGTCTGTATGGTCAAGGCTATGGTCTTTCCAGTAGTGATGCATGGATGTGAGAGTTGGACCATAAAGAAGGCAGAGCACCAAAGAATTGATGCTTTCAAACTGTGGTGTTGCAGAAGACTCTTGAGAGCCCTTTGGACAGCAAGAAGATGAAACCAGTCCATCCTAAAGGAAATCAACCCTGAATACTCATTGGAAGGGCTGATGCTGAAGCTCCGATACTTTGGCCACTGATGCAAACAGCTGACTCACTGGAAAAGACCCTGATGCTGGGAAAGATTCAAGGCAGAGGAGAAGAGGATGACAAAGGATGAGATGGTTGGATAGCATCACCGATTCAATGGACAAACTCCAGGAGATGGTGAGGGCCAGGGAGGCCTGGCATGCTGCAGTCCATGGGGTCGCAAAGGGTCAGACAGGACTTGGGGACTGAATATACACACATACATAAAGAATGCTTTTGATGAGAAGGAGAAATAAACATGATCAAAGAATCTAATGGGTTTAAATTTGCTTTCAAAATTTACATCTTTTGTACTATTTCACACTAACTCCCACAAAAAAAGAAAGCAGTGTCAGCAGTCACCTCCTAGATTCCTTTTTTTTCCCCCCTCAAATAATTTCATGAATAAAAATGTCCTGGTCAGTCTCTGGTGTTTTCCAAAAAGAAGGATCTCTTAACATTTGCAGCATGCATAAAGGGAATCTTGTTTGAGAATTTAAGGAGTTGGCAATAACAGACAGATGATAGATTTTCAGGAGATGTTTCTTTTTTCCTCCAATTTTTCCAAATGCCTTTTAGACTGAACTTCTCATGGCTAGGCAACACTTAACCAAGAGATGGAATGTCATTTGACACCTCTATCCTCCCTTCAGGATGGAGAGAACTGAATACCCTCACTCTGGGACTACTGGGTACTGACATCTCATAGCTGAGTCCTTATGTGAAAATCACCCTTGGCCGAAGGGAGTCACTTGGTTCAATGTTATGTCTCCATCCCAAGGGAAGCCTGCCTCCAGTGCTGATCAAAGAGGGGCATATACAGGACTGTTCCCCTTGCCTCAATGAGGAACAGCTCTGTAGGAATCTGCGTTCAAGAACTCCCAGGAGGATCAATTTGAGGTCCACGCTGCAACTGCATCATGGTTCAGCCTTGCCCTGTGCTCAATCCTGCTTCTTTTACTCCCCTGCATGTGTAAGTCCCAAGACCAAGCCCCAGTAAATCTCAAGCACACAAATCTCCAATTTAGAGTCTGTTTCCAGGGAACCAAGCTAAGACAGCATACATTCATAACCGACATTAATGCCAGTCCGCTCTCACTCTTGCTTCTGCATACTGGAGAGGTTTGTATGCGTGAAACTGTGAACCTCTCGGAGCTCAGTTTCTTTTCTGCTTTCTGCTATCTGCCTCGAATTTATGGAAATTAATATCTGTGTTTTAGGGATGTAGTCAATAGTGCTCTAAAAAGTTATTTATGTCTTTTGTACTTTTGGAGCAGTAGCTTGGCTTAAAAGAATAAGCAAGGACTCAGAAAACTCAGGATTATACTTTATACATTATACTTTTTACTCTTAACTTTTCCATGTCTCAGTGTTTACACTTAAAAGTCAGCTTAGTGGCATCTACCCTGTGGATTTCTGATGATATTCCAAACGAGATTAGATACAAAAATAAACCAATAAATTAGAAATAGGTTATCACTTATAAACATGATAATATTTTTAAAAGAAAATATCAATTATTAAAAATAATAGGTGAATTTTTCACAATCATGCATTTTTAAATGAACCTTTTCTGATTTTTCTCAATCCGAATTTGTATATGACTTAAAAGTATAAAACTTGAGTATCAGAAGACTTTCAATTCAGTTCAGTTGCTCAGTCATGTCCGACTCTTTGCAACCCCATGGACTGCAGCATGCCAGGCTTCCCTGTCCATCACCAGCTTCTGGAACTTGCTCAAACTCATGTCCACTGAGTCAGTGATGCCATCCAGCCATCTCATCCTCTGTCATCCCCTTCTCCTTCTGCTTTCAATCTTTCCCAGCATCAGGGTCTTTTCCAATGAAAAGATCCCTAAAGAAGACTTTAGGTATCGTCCATTCAAATTCTCTTTCTCACAGATGAAATGAAGGTAACATAAAGGCCTATTATTATATGATTACTTAGAAAAAGGTTCACAACTACACATGGGGAGGGGTCCCCATTTCCCTACTTCTTTGTAGTTATTTTTTTAACTTACAATGATCATAGAAATTTGGCAATTATGTTTGACTTGTAATCCTGACCTACCAGTACTTACTGCTTTGTAAAAATTATTCCATTCTTTCCATTCTGAATAATTTTCAAATTTGTTTTCTTTTTCATTTCCATCTTTACCTTTCAACTGAAATACAGCTTATCAAAATGAGCTTACCCAGGACTGTACTGAATATTGTCTCCAAAAAGAGCATGCAAGTCCTTTAATATAAAATTGGCATAGTACTAAACATAGACTTGATTCAGTAAACTGACATCTTAGGAAAATGCTCTTTTTACCTCTGTGGACAAGTTGGTGCATGTGCGTGAGTGCATGTCTTTGCATTTTAAAGGATGGAAGTTTTACTTTGCTACAAAAGCACTCTGAATAAGAAAATAAGTCACACTTGCCATGTAGAAGCAGGAGCGATGGGACTGGTTATAGCTGACTTCTGTCTCTGATTTCTCCATTCCATTATTCTGTTTGACATTTCTGAAGCCAGTTTTAACATTTTAGTAGAGTCATAAATAATGGCAATAACCCAGAAAGGCTGGAATATACAAGACTGGAGAAGAGCGATAAATAACATATGTATGTTGTTACATTCAAAGGGCAAGGGGGCATTAAACATTGGGCAAACCCAATTTCAAGCAGAACACACTGAGAGACTGGGAAAAAAATACATGGATCATCTCTAGCCCTCAATTCAATAGGAAGGTGGGTCCTTCCTAGTCTTGAGTGGTGTTCTCCCAGGACTTTTGCATTAAATGACAATGAATGCCATTCAGGCAAGCTTACAAATGAAGGTAACATAAAGGCCTATTATTATATGATTACTTAGAAAAAGGTTCACAACTACACATGGGGAGGGGTCCCCATTTCCCTACTTCTTTGTAGTTATTTTTTTAACTTACAATGATCATAGAAATTTGGCAATTATGTTTGACTTGTAATCCTGACCTACCAGTACTTACTGCTTTGTAAAAATTATTCCATTCTTTCCATTCTGAATAATTTTCAAATTTGTTTTCTTTTTCATTTCCATCTTTACCTTTCAACTGAAATACAGCTTATCAAAATGAGCTTACCCAGGACTGTACTGAATATTGTCTCCAAAAAGAGCATGCAAGTCCTTTAATATAAAATTGGCATAGTACTAAACATAGACTTGATTCAGTAAACTGACATCTTAGGAAAATGCTCTTTTTACCTCTGTGGACAAGTTGGTGCATGTGCGTGAGTGCATGTCTTTGCATTTTAAAGGATGGAAGTTTTACTTTGCTACAAAAGCACTCTGAATAAGAAAATAAGTCACACTTGCCATGTAGAAGCAGGAGCGATGGGACTGGTTATAGCTGACTTCTGTCTCTGATTTCTCCATTCCATTATTCTGTTTGACATTTCTGAAGCCAGTTTTAACATTTTAGTAGAGTCATAAATATGGCAATAACCCAGAAAGGCTGGAATATACAAGACTGGAGAAGAGCGATAAATAACATATGTATGTTGTTACATTCAAAGGGCAAGGGGGCATTAAACATTGGGCAAACCCAATTTCAAGCAGAACACACTGAGAGACTGGGAAAAAAATACATGGATCATCTCTAGCCCTCAATTCAATAGGAAGGTGGGTCCTTCCTAGTCTTGAGTGGTGTTCTCCCAGGACTTTTGCATTAAATGACAATGAATGCCATTCAGGCAAGCTTACGGTGATGAGGGGTCAGTCTCTGGCCTGCCTACTATTCTAAAGCTGGGGCCATCTCATGGAACAACTCCAGGAACAACCTACCCAAGGAACAACCCTCACCTCTGCCTTTGCTCTATGACCCACTCTTGTCCCCGTCCAGCCCACACAGCCCACTGCAGCCCCGCATTAGACCTGGTAAACAGAAAAAGCAAAAAAAGATTTCCACTTTTTCTTATTTTATTTTCTCTTGATTATCCTTTCTCGTGTTTATTTTTGAGGCACAGACATTTAAATTTTAGATTTTCCTCTTTCACGACAATGCAAAACCTTCGCGACTCATTCACAATTTATAAACTCAGCAAAGGCAGGCACTTCTGGGCATTGCCTGCTTGTTTGTTTGTTTTCAAGTCTGGTTAAGAAAACGGCTCTGGATGGTTTCTGTAGGAGCTTGAAGGGCAACAGAGTCTTGTCTCTGGTTCCCAGACAGTGTAACTAAAGATTCTGAGACACTACTCTTATTCCACGAAGTGAGTGATTTCTGGGCAGGTTACTGTTTCCCTGTGGGAAATAATAGCCAGTATCTTAGATGAAGCTAAAGTAAGGCAGCAGTGGAGCTTCTGATTTCCTTGGAATCTAAAATCTTACCTGAAGGTTGTTTACCAAAGGGCGGAACCCAGATGAGGATTGACTTAAGAAGCAAGACTGCTGAGGTGACAACCCACAGCTGGGAAGCCTAGGACAAGCCCTGTCTGATAAGGATGATGATCTGATTGGGAATCTGAAGATGGAACTGTCAGGATTGAGAGGAGATTAGAAGTAAATGATGATAAAGATTACAGAGAACAAGACACTGCTTTCCTGTATGAGTAATGATAAGAACATGAAACCAGGAACTTCAGCTGACATTCTCATCCTGGTGCAGAGAACAAGATGGGGACCCAAGTACATACTAAGCTATCCAGCACATCTCCACACCACTGGACCCCAAACCAGATCATTACATTCCTTTTCTTTCCAATTCATCTTTCATCAAAAAGCTGTGTGACCCATCGTCAATAAAACCAACTAAGATGGCTGGGAAGTAAGTCTCCAGACATCTCAAGCCTTCTCAAACCAAGGAAATAATACATTTCGACCACTCATACTGATTTTTTTTCTTCTTTTTTTGAATGCCAAGCTTTGCAGCTCAGCTGTCAGAGCAGTGAAGTGAAAAATAAAATTAGGGGCCAAATGCCTAAACCCTCAAGAAATGTCATGGAGAAGAAGCAAAACAAGTAAAAGGTTTTCCTTATTATTATTTTCTTAATGTTTAAATATATGGATTTTGTTATCAGTGCTCTGAAAATGAAATCAGTGAACCATTGGACCAAATACTTATGTTTAAGAAATGCCTTGAACTTTAAATAAACACCATTTTCTTTTCTCTTGGATTAATTTACTTGCAGATGTATGACTCAGTTCAGGAATATATACCCAGCTGAGAAATACAGACAAGGGCAGGGCAGAACTTCATTTTCTTACTATTCAGACTTTATTGAACAGACAACATAGCTTTCAAAAGAAACACAAACTTCTCTTTCTTATTCACTTTAGGGACAGAGGGATGGAATTGAAGGCAGGATTCCGTTTCCTCCAGTGACCACAAAATAGCATTTTAAAGTCTTGTAGTGTTTTGTGTTTGCTTGTTTTGATGTTTTTTCTTCTTTAGCTGGGAGTCATGTGCATTTCTAAGCAGCCCAGTCTTGCAGCCTCCTTGGTCCTGCACTTAGTAGCAGCCAGAATGCATTAACTGGATTGTGCAACTATAGGGAATTCACAGCACCTCTCTGGGCCTTACGGCTTTTCTTTAAACTCAGTGAGTTTCACTAAATCATGTCCCGTTCCACTGTCTGGTCTATCTTCTAGGTCTTTGTAGGTTTGCATGTCTCCGTGTGGGAAGATGGAATCTCTTACTACGGCCCTGAATACTAGAGGATCAGCTAATTAATGGGCCATAGCTGAAGATAGCAATCCTATTATTTGTGAAAGAGACTGAGGGTGGTGAATCTGGTCTAGAATCCCTGGAATCTAATGGCTCTTTTTCTCTCTTTCCCATTAGACGGTTTTTTCCCTGTTTGCGGTTTAGTGCTCTATAGATCTGTACTTCTCTGTGACCAGTAACTAAAGAAAAAGGCATTATCATTTCCATGAATAATTAGAAAACAAACTGAAAAATTAAATGCATGCCCGAACTTCCCATCTTAGAACAGCAGGGAAAATATTTACATTGGATGTTGAGCCCATGTCAAATGAACGAACAGTGACTACAGGGTAGTCATTGTCCTCGCTACACACTATCTCCTTGTTGTGATTCAACAGTTTGTTAAACTGTTCAGTCACTAAGTTGTGTCCACCTCTTTGGGACCCCCATGGACTACAGCTGTCTTTATACTCTCTTCAATGTGACTGAGAAACATTTAAGTTTTTAAAACTATTCCCGAAATAACTCAAAGCCATCTAAAATGATTTCTAGATTTAGACTTCCCAGACACATAAAACCTACGTCATAATCTAACACAATCTAACAAGTAAAGAATCCGTCTGCAATGCAGGAGACCCTGTTTCAATTCCTGGGTCAGGAAGATCCCCTGGAGAAGGGATAGGCTACCCACTCCAGTATTCTTGGGCTTCCCTGGTGGCTTAGATGGTGAAGAATCTGCCTGCAGTGTGGGAGACCTGGGTTCGATCCCTGGGTTGGGAAGATTCCCTGGAGAAAGGCATGGCAACCGACTCCAGTATTCTTGTCCAGAGAATCCCCATGGACAGAAGAACTTGGGGGTACAGTCCATGGGGTCACAAAGAGCTGGACATGACTGAGCGACTAAGCACAGCATGGACCACAGGGGAGTTTGTTAAATATGTTAACATTATTTAAAATAATATTTTGCTGTCCTACAATAAGTATAATTTTAAATTGCGTTTGTCAAGGAATTGTTATTTATAAATAAACCTCTTAGTGAAATAACTTTTGTTTATTACTAAAGCTAAACAGTGTCCCTGTTAGTTTAAATAGAACAAAGTAAAAGATTTAAGAGGTGTGTCCGTTTCCTAAGGCTGATGCAACAAATGGCCACACACCAGTTGACCTAAAACAACAGAAATTTATTCTCTCATGGTTCTGGAATCTGGAAGTCCAGAATCAGGCAGTGGCAGGGCCGCTGGTCCTGAAGACTCTCGGGGAGAATCCTCACCTGCTTCTCACGTAGCCTCCCGTGGCTGCCCAGCCATTCTGGCCATTCCTTGGCTTGTCTAAGCATCATTCCAAGCTGTGTCTCCATCCTTCATCACTGTGTTTACATCATCATCTCCTCTATGTCTTTGTGTTCTCCTTTTCAGGCTCTTAAAAGGACAGCCATCACTGAATTTAAGCCCCACCCTAGTCCAGAAATGATTTCGTCTCAAGATCTTGACTTATATCTACATAGGAGAAGGCAATGGCAACCCACTCCAGTACTCTTGCCTGGAAAATCCCATGAGTGGAGAACCCTGGTGGGCTGCAGTCCATGGGGTCACTACCAGTCGGACACGACTGAGTGACTTCACTTTCACTTTTCACTTTCATGCATTGGAGAAGGAAATGGCGACCCACTCCAGTGTTCTTGCCTAGAGAATCCCAGGGACAGAGGAGTCTGGTGGGCTGCCATCTATGGGGTCTCACAGAGTCAGACACAACTGAAGCAACTTAGCAGCAGCAGCAGCAGACCCTTATTACACACAGGGTCAGTTCTGAGGTTTTAGGTTGACATGTCTCTTGGGAGGTTACCATGTACTTTGGTTTGGGCTGATATAACAAATTACAATAGACTGGGAGGCTTAAGCAATGCATATTTCTCTCTCACAGTTCTAGAGGCTGGGAAGCCGGAAGTCAAGGTGTCAGCAGATCCAGGACTGCTCCCTGGTTTGCTGACAGCCTCTTCCTGCTGTGTCCACACACGGTGAGGAGCCAAGACAGGAGGCAAGTTCTGTAATGTCCTTGCTTATAAGGGCACCGATCCCATTCATGAGGCTCCAGCCTCAAGACTTAATCACCAGCCCCCTACGCTCCCCCAGATATGATCACATTGGAGATTAAGCTTTCAACACGTAAGTTTAGGAGGGCAGACATGAACATTCAGACCGTAACACCATTCAACTCACTATATAAGGGAAGGTCGTGGAACTCAGATGAAGAACTAGCAGCTGAGCCTCAGAAACCACGGGAAAGGGCAGCTGGCAGTTCCCTCAGAAGCCAAGCCCACGCTCTCAGCCATCCTCCGTCTCCCTCTGGGGCTGCCTGGCCCTTCCTCTGTTTCTTTCTGCCCATCAGCTTCCACCATTTTTCTCTTCATGGCAGAAGAGGACCCTGCAGATCTTTGTTTTATTATGCCTTGAGCTCAAGAGGCCCGTGGAGAGTGACTGGCCTCTCTCAATCCTTCTTTTCTGAAACAAAATGCCGTAGATCAAGCACCTCTCATGGGTCCCTTCAGCTACAGCTAGGGGCGTGGTCAGGTGAGTGACGTTCCGGAACGGAAAGACATTAAATCAAGTCACAATGGCCTGGAGATTAATAATAAATAAGAAGTTTTTATACTCTCTTCAATGCGACTGAGAAGCCATTTAAGTTTTGAAAACTATTCCCCAAATAATTCAAAGCCATCTAAAATGGTTTCTAGATTTAGACTTCCAGACACATAAACCTGCATCGTAATCTAACTATAGAGTTGAGTGTTCTATCATCAGTCTGGGCCTGCGAGGACTGTCAAGGTAGTGGCAGTGACTTTTCATAAAAATCTTTAAGAAAATCCCAGGCTGGGAGTTAGATACAAACTGTTACATTTAGAATGGATAAACAGATAGTCCTACCATATAGAACAGGTAACTATATACAGTCTTCTGGGATTAACCATAATGAAAATGAAAATAAAAAAGAATGTATATATGTGTATAACTGAGTCACTTTGCTTCATAACAGAAATTAACACAACACTGCAAATCAGATATACTTCAATAAAAAATTAATTAAAAAAAAAGAAAATCCCAAGTTGTATTGCCTGCCAACTAGGAAACACGTTAAACTTGGGTCCAAAGGTTGTTTTGAGTTCCATAAAAATTTCTGGTATATATTTGAGTAGGAGGCTAAGGGGCCAATGAGAGGCGATCTCTTTCTTTTGAAAAGAGGTTTCTACTTGGCAGTAATGGGAGAACATACCCTGAGAAAGAGGGTGTACATGTGCCTGGAGGTGTGGTGGCCAGGGGTGCGTGGGTTAATTGCCGTGGCAGGATGGGGGTTACTTAGAAAGCTGGTGAGAGAGGAAAACTGGAAGTGATAAACTGGTTGGAAACTGAAAAATCTCATAGAGACAGAGTTAAATATGATGATCGCAAGTGAATAAGTTCTCCTTTCCTTTGACAAATCAGTGAGCCTTCAGAGCAGTGTGAAACTTGAGTTTCAGACATGAAATGCAAACACTTACGAGCGTGAGGGGGCTGGCACTTAGGTACAGCTTCCAGATCTCAGAAGGCTGGGAGGATAAACAGCTAGGAATCTTAGCATGAAATTCAGGTACTGGAGAAATCTGGAGAATAAAAGCACTGCGAGTTCAGCTCATAAATAGAACTGGCATGTATGAGGTAGGGAACCGGCTGGCATGGGAAAAGAGCGGTTGTGGATTTCATATACCAAGGGCTGAAGCAATGCCATGTGTGTTGACTGAACTTACCAAGAGAAAACGTGATGAGAAAAGCTATCGTGTTACTGAGATAGGACTAGAAATGAAAGACATGGGATTTGGTAAGGTCTACAGAGTAGACCTTCAGTGTTAGAGGACCTGACAATTAATTATAAAAGATTGTGTTACTTTTCTGAATAAATCTGTATAACAGTGGTTTACTATAGTGGTTACATAGTATGGACTGAATTGTTCATCACCACTCTCCCCCAGTTTCTATAATTAAGCCCAGCCTTAACCTCTGATGTGACTGTATTTGAGACTGAGTTTCAGGGGGTAGTTAGGGGCTTCTCAGTGGTGAAGAATCCACCTGCCAATGCAGGAGACTCAGGAGACATGGGTTCCATCCTTCAGGTTGGGAGGATCTCCTGGAGGAGGAAATGGCAACCCACTCCAGTATTTTCGCCTGGACAATCCATAAACAAAGGAGCCTGGTGGGCTACTGGCAATGGGGTTGCGAAGAGTTGGACACAACTGAGCGTGTTTGCACACACAAGTTAAATGAGACTATGAATGTGTGGCCCTAATCTGGCAGGATTCAGTTCAGTTCAGTTCAGTCGCTCAGTTGTGTCCGACTCTGCGACCCCATGAATCGCAGCACGCCAGGCTTCCCTGTTCATCACCATCTCTCGGAGTTCACCCAGACTCACGTCCATCGAGTCCGTGATGCCATCCAGCCATCTCATCCTCGGTCGTTCCCTTCTCCTCCTGCCCCCAATCCCTCCCAGCATCAGAATCTTTTCCAATGAGTCAACTCTTCGCATGAGGTGGCCAAAGTACTGAAGTTTCAGCTTTAGCATCATTCTTTCCAAAAAAATCCCAGGGCTGATCTCCTTCAGAAAGGACTGGTTGGATCTCCTTGCAGTCCAAGAGACTCTCAAGAGTCTTCTCCAACACCACAGTTCAAAAGCATCAATTCTTCGGCGCTCAGCCTTCTTCACAGTCCAACTCTCACATCCATACATGACCACAGGAAAAACCATAGCCTTGACTAGACGGACCTT
>SJYC01009930.1:0-10610 GCA_006408675.1 Madoqua kirkii | reverse complement strand
CCCCACTGATCTCTGGTAGCATATTGGGCATCTACTGACCTGGAGAGTTCCTCTTTCAGTATCCTATCATTTTGCCTTTTCATACTGTTCATGGGGTTCTCAAGGCAAGAATACTGAAGTGATTTGCCATTCCTTTCTCCAGCGGACCACATTCTGTCAGACCTCTCCACCATGACCCGCCCATCTTGGGTTGCCCCGCGGGCATGGCTTAGTTTCATTGAGTTAGGCAAGGCTGTGGTCCTAGTGTGATTAGATTGACTAGTTTTTGTGAGTATGGTTTCAGTATGTCTGCCCTCTGATGCTCTCTTGCAACACCTACCATCTTACTTGGGTTTCTCTTGCCTTGGGTGTGGGTATCTCTTCACGGCTGCTCCAGCAAAGTGCAGCCACTGCTCCTTACCTTAACTCTAAAAAAGTAACAGGAATTTTGCAGTGTGCCAATGTTGCCTGGAGGTGCATGTGTAGGAAGAACTTTGGAATGGGAGACAGGGGAAAGGAAGAGGGACTCCTCTGCAAGATGGCAGGCTTCCTGGACCCCTGGAGGGACATGGGCAATGAAAGTTCCTTTAGCAGAGAAAGGTGGCTACATATCTAGGGAAAGTAACCTGCTATTTTTTCTAAATATTCTCCATATAACACATGAAGGAACACACTTGGCTTTGTGTTGCTGAAACTTTGGGGAATTTCGACAGGAGGCAGAACTCCTAGCATGCAGGCTGTGATCCACAGCACAGTGAGTAGACCACCAGGGCTGAGTGGAGCAATGGTCACGGCCCAGGAGAGGGTGGAAAGGAAGGTCTCAGGTGGGTGAGTAAAAAGCAATCCTATTTACAAGTCCTAGAGGAAGACGATCCACCAAGGAGTGAGAGAAAGACTCTGTGTCTGTGGAGGGTGGAATTTTGAGTTACTTCACTTGGGTATTAAAAGGAAGCCCCCTCCAATCCACACAGATGACCTCACTCAACCGTGTCTCTATTGCTTCCTAGTAACCACTGCTAATGCAGCCTATAAACAGCCCTTTTCCATTGTGCACTGGCAAACATGGACCACAGCTGCTGGTTACCCTGGAGGTGATGTCTTTCCCTGTCTTACCTGGGAAGAGCCTGCTGCACTTAGGTCTCTGCTTGGAGCATCTTCACTCCTCAGTGTCACCAGCAGTGATTTCATAGATAGCTTTAGCTGTTTGGGGTAGAAAGGTGCAGGCTTCAGGCTGCGGATAACCAGAAAGAAGGTTTTTGTCTTTGTTGTTTGCTGTGGCACACTGACAAACTCCCCCACCTTCATCTTTACTTAGAGATCAAGGCTTATTCCTCTTGTTTGCCACTATATCCCCATTCAGCAGTGCTTGCGCATATGGTAAATGCTTAGCCAATACTTATAAGTTCATGAATGAGTAAACATACTCCCTGTCATCAGTTTCCTCATTTTCCTGCTTGTGATTGCATTCCTAAAATATTCTCATTTGAGAACTTGCTCAAATTGAGACTCTGTGTTTAGTCACTAAGTAGTGTCCAATTCTTTGAGACTCCACAGACTACAGCAGGCTCGGCTCCTCTGTTCTCCATTATCTCTCTGAGTTTGCTTAAATCCATGTTCACTGAGTGAGTGATGCTGTCTAACCATCCATCCTCTCCTGTTCCCTTTTCCTTTTGCCTTCCATTTTCCCAGCATCAGGGTCTCTTCCAGTGAGTCAGCTCTTCACATCAGGTGGCCAAAGTATTGGAGCTTCAGCTTCAGTTCTTCCAATGAATATTCAGGGTTGATTTCCTTTAGGATTGACCAGTTTCATCTCCTTGCAGTCCAAGGGACTCTCAAGAGTCTTCTCCAACACCATAATTCAAAAGCATCAACTCTTCAGTGCTCAGCCTTCTTTATGGTCCAACTCTCACATCCAAATATGACTACTGGAAAAACCATAGCTTTTACTATATGGACCTTTGTTGGCAAAATGAGACAAATTGTTAAAAATAAATATTATTCACAAAAGAATAAAAGTCACAAAACTGAGCAAGATGATCATGCAGCAGACAGACGAAGGTTTTGAAAACATATATTACATATAGTTCTGTTTTCTCTTTCTTGAAGAAAAGTTTGTTAACCAACAACAAAAACTTACTCCTGGAGTAGATAAAGCTGGACTAGGAAATACATTTTTCACAAGTGTATGGTATGGTTTTACGATGAGTATGGTCAATAATTAATCAAAGATCTGACATTATTTAGTAGTAGACAGAGAGTGATCTCTGTCTCTTCCTGGTCCAGAAAGTTCTTCCACATGTTTCCCTTCTATTTTTTAAGAACTTGTTTTGACTCCCAGTGATCAATAAAAATTCAACTTGAATATACACAGTAACAAGGATGTCACTGTGTTTCTTCCTTTCTATTTTGGCCTTGCTTTTGACCAGATAATTTGGCCTTTCTTTGGACCAAGTTACTCAGTAAGTTAAATGATGACAACCTGAAAACAATTTTTTTAAAAGGCTCCTAAATTATAACAAGCAGAAACAAAAGCAGGGAAATACATTTGGAAAGCTTGAGGAGTTTTCTCTCAGATTCAGTGCACCAGTTTGCCTTTCTATTTGGAGATGCTGTGTTGTGCTTAGTCACTCAGTCGTGTCTGACTCTTTGTGACCCCATGGACTGTAGCCCACCAGGCTCCTCTATGTGGGTCCTCCAGGCAAGAATACTGGAGTGGGTTACCATGCTCTCGTCCAGGGGATCTTCCCAACCCTGGGATCAAACCCAGGTTTCCCACATTGCAGGCAGATTCTTAACCATCTGAGCCACCAGGGAGACACTGGTTTATGCGAAAACTCAAATATCACAATTATTAGGAACTGACGTTTCATAGCAGAATGGATGGAGCATTCCCTAATAATGAGTGTATAGGCTGAGAGAGTAAAAATTGAGCAGACCTCTCACTTTAAGATATAATCTTGTCAGCTGAGGGTTTCAGGGAAGCATTCCCATTAACTCTTTATTATATAGTGACTATGCTATTTACATAACAACTCTCTTCCCTGGTTCCTTAAATTTCAGGCACTGCTTATAGCTGTCAGCCATCTTAAAACTAAGTTAACAATATCAATGCTTAAGAGTATTTAACTCACTAAATGACTTTACTAAAACTAATTAATTTGCAAAACGGTGATATTTTGTATTTAGAAAAAGGTAGTTTTCTAACTAAATATGAAACAATTTGAAGCCCATATATGGACAATAAAATTAAGCTGAATGTGAAGTCTTTGTAAAAGACACATTGAGATTTCTTTGTATGATATTTTTTCCTGAATAAACAAAAAACCTTTTTTGGTATGTAAGTCAAATGAAATACCTTAATACATTTTTTAACTTCAAGGCCGGACATACATGTTAACTACATTTTTTAATGCTTGAAGTGATAAGCAGGCAAAAGTAAATGAGTGATCTTAGAATATATTTTATTCCACTAAAATAGTGTAACATGAGGTTTTTAATAAATCACAATAATGTACAAAGATTTATTTATTTGAGCTAAAAGACAATACTTTGAGTAAGAGGTAAAAAGTAAATTTCTTTGCATTATAAGGGTCTTTGGAGCCCTTTTAACTAATTTTGTGAGTTAATGAACCATAGTATTTTTTTTTTTTTTTTGAGGCATCAAGTGAATTTAGGTGATGAATTACTTTGAAGCAGTATAAAGAGTTCTAATACCTAAGCGACTTTTGGATGGTTCTAATAAGAAAGTAGAAATAAAATTGATAGTTTGTGAGAAACTTCTAGTCCTTGCTTTGTATATATATATACTTTATAAATTTCTTATAATTTCTTTTTACCGATTGTTACAATCCCAACTAAGATCCGGCGGCTTCCAGTTGGGGTTTCCCAGGTGGTGCTACAGGTTAAAAACCCTCCTGCCAATGCAGGAGATGTAAGAGATGCAGGTTTGATCCCTGGGTGGGGAAGACCACTGGAGAAGGGAATGGCAACCCACTGCAGTATTCTTGCCTGGAGAATCCCATGGACAGGGCAGCCTGACAGGCCATAGGGTCACAAAGAGCTGGACATGGCTGAAGTGACTTAGTACAGCTTCCAGTTGGTTTAGGGTTAGGATGAGCAACTGTCATGGTTTTAGCACTAACATCCTATATCCAAGGACATTTTCAGTGCCAGACAAATAGACATGGTTGGAAATAGGGTCTTTACTAGACATCTTATGCTGGCCTCAGAGGCATTCAACTTTATGCCTCTTGTGCTATGGGCTTGGCATGATCAACTTACTGACACCTCTTCTTCCCACATACCATCTTTTTCCTTATATGAACCATCTCTCATACGCTTTGGAATTCTTTGTGTAACCCAAATTCCTCAGTGTAGTACCCTACTCAGGAAGCAATCTGTGTCTAGTAAAAGCCCAATTTCCAACAGTCACATCAAAACCTACTCTTTGTTGTAGGAACTCGGTCTCTGTGACACTGAGTTGACAAATGGACAAACTAAACTATGCTAGCTACAGATACTATTCTGTTAATACTGTTGACAGAGTTCCTGTGGCAAGGATACTGGAATGGCTTGCCATTCCCTCCTCCAGTGGACCATGTGTTGAACAGGCAAAAAGATATGACACAAGAAGATGAGCACTGCCCCCTCCCCCAAGCTGGAAGGTGTCCAATATGCTACTGGGTAAGAGCCAAGGGCAATTATTAATAGCTCCAGAAAGAATGAAGAGGCTGGGTCAAAGTGGAAATGATGCTTAGTTGTAGATGTGTCTGATGATTTGAAAGTAAAGTCTGATGCTGTAAAAATCAATACTGCATAGGAACCTGGAGCATTAGGTCCATGAATCAAGGTAATTTGGATGTGGTCAAGTAGAAGATGGCAAGAGTGAACACCAACATCTTAGCAATCAGTGAACTAAAATAGATGGGAACGGTAAAATTTAATTCAGATGACCATTATATCTCCTACTGTGGGCAAGAATCCCTTAGAAGAAATGAATTAGCCTTCATTCAACAACAGAGTCTGAAATGCAGTACTTGGGTGCAATCTCAAAAAAGAAAGAATGATCTCATTTCGTATCCAAGGCAAACCATTCAACATCACAGCAATCCACTCCTGTGCCCCAACCATTGATGTTAAATAAGCTGAAGTTGAATGATTTTATGAGGACTTGCAAGACCTTCTAGAACTAACATCAAAAAAAGATGTTCTTTTCATCAAAGGGTATTGGAATGCAAAAGTAGGAAGTCAAGAGATACCTGGAGTAACAGGCAAATTTGGCCTTGGAGTAGAAAATGAAGCAGGACAGAGGCTAACAGAGTTTTTCCCAGAGAATGCACTGGTTATAGCAAGCACTCTCTTCCAACAACACAAGAGACAACTCTACACTTGGACATCACCAAATGGTCAATACCAAAATTAGACTGATTATATTCTTCTTTGCAGTCGTAGATGGAAAAGCACTATACAGTCAGCAGAACTAGACCTAGACCCATCAGCTTCTTATTGCAAAATTCAGGCTTAATGTGGAAGAAAGTGGGAAAACCACGAGGGAATTCAGGTATGATCTAAATCAAGTCCACTGATTATCAGTGGAGGTGATGAATAGATTTAAGGGGTTAGATCTAGTAGACAGACTGTCTGAAGAACTATGGACAGAGATTTGTAACACTGTACAGGAGGCAGAGAACAAAACCATCCCACAGAAAAAGAAATGCAAGAAGGCAAAGTGGTTGTTTGAGGGGCTTTACAAATAGCTGAGGAAAGAAGAGAAGTGAAAAGCAAGGGAGAAAGTGAAAGGTATACCCAAATGAATGCAGAGTTACAGAGCATAGCAAGGAGAGGTCAGAAGGCCTTCTTCAGGGAATGATGCAAAGAAGTAGGGGAAAACAACAGAGAAAGACTAGAGATCTCTTCAAGAAAATCAGTCATCAAAGGAATATTTCATGCAAGGATGGACATGATAAATGATAGAAACGGTAAGGACCTAACTGAGCAGGAAGAGATTAAGAAGTGGTGGCAAGAAGAAACAGAAGAACCATACAAAAGAGGTCTTAATGACCAGGATAACTGTGATGGTATGGTCACTCACCCAGAGCCAGACACCCTGGACTGTGAAGGCCAGTGGACCTTAGGAAGCATTACTATGAACAAAACTAGTGGAGGTGACACCATTACAGCTGAGCTATTTAAAATCCTAAAAGATGTTGCTGTTAAAGTACTGTACTCAATATGTCAGCAAATTTGGAAAACTCTACAGTGGCCACAGGACTGGAAAAGGTCAGTTTTTATTCCAATCCCAAAGAAGGGCAGTGTCGAAGAATTTTCAAACTACTGGACAATTGTGCTCATTTCACATTCTAGTAAGTTATGCTCAAAATCCTTCAAGCTAGGCTTCAGCAGTATATGAACCAAGAACTTCTAGACGTGTGAGCTAGATTTAGAAAAGGCAGAGAAACTAGGCTGTCACCGGGGAGCCGACCTTCAGAGTCAGTCCCTTTGCTGGATCTTTGCGGGTTGGGACGTCTGTTGTGGGTCCTAGAGCTCTCACAGCAGTGTGAGGACTTCTTTGGTATGATTGTTCTCCAGTCTGTGTGTCGCCTGCCCAGTGGCTCTACAGTGGGGCTGATGGACAATAAAAAAGGCTGAGAGCCAAAGAAGTGATCCCTTCAAACTGTGGTTTGGACAAGACTCTTGAGAATGCCCTGGACAGCAAGGAGATCAAACCAGTCAATCCTAAAGGAAATCCACCCTGAATATTCATTGGAAGGACTGATGCTGAAACTGATGCTCCAATACTTTGACCACCTGATGTGAAGAGCTGACACTGGAAAAGACCCTGATGTTGGGAAAGATTGAAGACAGGAGGAAAATGGGACAACAGAGGATGAGATGGTTGGATGGCATCACTGACTTGATGGACATGAGCTTGAGCAAGCTCTGGGAGATGGTGAAGGACAGGGAAGCCTGGCGTGCTGCAGTACATGGGGTCGCAAACAGACACAATTGAGTGACTGAACAACAAGAACAACAAAGAGAAGCTAGAGACTGAATTGTCAACATTCATTGGATCACTGAGAAAGCGAGGGAATTCCAGAAAAATATCTAACTCTGCTTCACTGACTAGGCGAAAGCCTTTGACTGTCTGGATCACAACGAACTGTGGAAAATTCTTAAAAGTGATGGGAATACCAGATCACCTTACCAGTCTCCTGAGAAATCTGTATGCAGGTCAAAAAACAACAGAACCTTACATGGAAAAACTGACTGATTCAAAATTGGGAAAGGAGTATGAGAAGGTTGTTTATTGTTACCCTGTTTATTTAATTCATATGCAGAGTACACCATGCAAAATGCTAGGCTGGATCAATCACTAGTTGGAATCAAGATTGCCAGGAGAAATAACAAACTTTAGTACACAGATGATACCATTCTATTGGCAGAAAGTGAAGAGGAACTAAAGAGCCTTTAGATGAAGGTGCAAGAGGCGAGTGAAAAGGCTGGCTTAAAACTTATATATATATATAAACACTTTTATTTATATATATACATATATATATACTTATGTATACATATATATATAACATATATGTATATAAAAGATCATGGCATCCAGTGCCATCACTTCATAGAAAATAGATGAGGAAAAAGTGAAAATAGTCGCAATTTTATTTTCTTGGGTTCCAAAATCATGGAAGGTGGTGGCTGTGACCATAAAATTAAAAGACGTTTGCTCCTTGGAAGAAAAGCTATGAGAAACCTGGGGGCGGGGTGGTTTAGCTGCTCAGTCGTGTCCAACTCTTGTGACCCCATGGACTGTAGCCCACCAGGCTCCTCTGTTCATGAGATTCACCAGGCAAGAATACTGGAGTGGGTTGCCATTTCCTTCTTCAGGGGATCTTCCTGACCCAGGGATCAAACCCGGGTCTCCTGCATTGCAGGCAGATTCTTTCCCGACTGAGCTATGAGGGAATCCCATGACAAACCTAGACAGCATATTAAAAAGCAAAGACATTATTTTGCCAACAAAGGTCTATATACTCAAATCTATGGTTTCTCCAGTAGTTATATACAGATATGAGAATTGGACCATAAAGAAGGCTGAGCACTGAAGAACTGATGCTTTTGAACTACAGTGCTGGAGAGGACTCTTTAGAGTCCCTTGGACAACAGGGAGATCAAACCAGTCAGTCCTAAAGGAAATCCATACTGAATACTCAATGGAAGGACTGATGCTGAAAATAAAGCTCCAATAATTTGGCCACCTGATGCAAAGAGCCGACTCAATGGAGTAGATCCTGATGCTGGGAAAGGTCGAAAGCAAAAAGAGAAGAGGGCAGCAGAGGATGAGATGGTTAGATAGCATCATTGACTAAATGGACATGAATTTGAGCAAATTGTGGGAGACAGTGAAGGACAAGGAAGTCTGGCCTGCTATAGTCCATGGAGTTACAGAGTTACACATGACTTAGTGACTGAACAACAAGACTTTTGACTGGATGTAGAGAAATAATGGACTGTTTCGCATTCTGGTTATTAATTCTCTTAATCACCTGGATTTGCATATTGTGTTAAGGTTGCTATGTGACCCTGGAGCAGAATATATTGTCTCCCTGGTAAAACTGCGTTAATGTAGACATATTTCCCTTTTTCATCCTCATATATTAGAAAACAATACATTTCAAATAGGTAACAGGGGAGAGTATTTCAAGTTTTGAGCCTGAGCTCAGTTCCCCTAAAAATTCAGATGTGTTTGGTCATGGACAGGAAGCAGAAAAAAACTCCACCGTCGCAGGAGAGTTTCTAAGTGCACAAGTCAGGTCCTAAGTCAGTGAGTCAAAGGTGAGAGATCTCACTTCCATGGTTTCCCTGCTCCACTTCTTCCCTGCCTGACCTACATCACAGACTTGTGTTTGAGCCCTTAAGAGGTGAGGTGGCCACAGAATGTATGGAAAAGCAAGTTCACTAAAGTTCTGTGCACCCTTTCAAGTTCAGGACACCCATCCAGGGAGAGAACACCCTGCTGTACAACCAGATGTGGTCCAGGGCTCACATTAGGTGAAACTGTAGCTCGTGGTCAAGGAAACCACGAGGTCGATGCCGTGAAAAGACAGGACTCCTCAGTGGCGAGGGACATCAGCCATACCCTACACAAGTGAGGACAAGTCATTGTTTGCCATTCACACAATCCCTGAAGGAGACACACTCGGCTCCTTCGGCATCTTTCTCAGTTTTGTTACAGACTCTTGAGGTATAAGCATCACTGAGGAATGATTTTGAAACTATTTAACTATTACAGCTGTTTATGGGGATAGTCTTACTCTCGTTAGTTGTGTGACCTGTGAAAACATAGCTGATAATTATATAATACAGTCTAAATGTCATATCTATGTGTGTATTCAATTTACCCAGTCTTCTGATTACATATGTGACTATATACATTTATATCTCTATATCTCTGTCTCTACATATCTGTATTTATTCTACCTGGTCTTCTGACTAGGGGAGCTTAATCCATAGAAACTATTGTTGGCATCACGGTGCTGTTCAGAAGGGGACTGTAAAGTTGAAAAGTAACTCTGTACTTAAAATACAGGGAAATGTTTCATGTGTTAAGAAAGAAGCAAACAAAAGTCATCAAACATCAAAAACCTCTAAAATATTATCCTCTACACACTGTTAATTTCTGTTACATTATACTTTCATTGTTCAATTTAATTGGGTATTTAATCACTCTTAAATTCTAAAATTAGTTATATATTAAACTCCTTTGGGGGGAAATTTGAATGACTAGCAGAGAATTAAAATAAAATCTTCAAAGGAATCAGCCCTCTAATCCATTTTAGTGAATTTGGAGAAGACACTCTTTTTCAAAGCATGCCAAGTGGAACTGAGGAACTCAGATGATCTACGTTCACACAAAAATGAATATTCACTTTTTACTTCTGATGGTCTTCAGAAACAGCCCGCAACTATGTAGATATATGAGAGTTACTGGGGGATAATAACATGCTAATGCTATCAAATATAGAGTCTTACCACATTCAAAATCCCAGGCAACTTTCTTTTATGTGTTCCTCTGAGCAAGGATTTCACTGAAATAGGATGAGACAAGATTATAGCTGCCTTTTAACAGCCGACTCTGCTCCACCTTCATCAAGCATTCTGCTTATTCCTGATAACTTGTTCTCTTTGATAGGTTCACACATTGATTTTGTGTGACATTCCCCCCACCCCTCCTTGCGGCCCCCCTCCCCCACTCCAGGAATTTTCTCAGGTAGAGATGGAAACCTGGTGGCTCAGACAGTAAAGAATCTGCCTGCAGTGCAGGAGCCCTGAGTTCGATCCCTGGGTTGGGAAGATCTCCTGGAAGAGGGCATGGTAACCCACTCCAGTATGCTTGCCTGGAGGGCATGAACAGAGGACTCTGGTGGGCCACAGTCCATGGGGTTGAAAAGAGTTGGACACGACCGAGTGACTGAACTGAACTGAACTGAGCTTGCTCAAACTCATGTCCATTGAGTTGGTGATACCATCCAAGCATCTCATCCTCTGCCATCCCCTTTGCTTCTGTCTTCAGTCTTTCTCGGTCAGTGTCTTTTCAAGTGAGTCAGCTCTTTGAATCAGGTGGC
>SJYC01009926.1:0-26511 GCA_006408675.1 Madoqua kirkii | reverse complement strand
GTTACTGTGATGGACATCTAGGTTGCTTCCATGTTCTGGCCATTATAAACAGTGCTGCGATGAACATTGGGGTACACGTGTCTCTTTCATATACACAATGGAGTATTTCTCAGCCATCAAAAAGAATACATTTGAATCAGTTCTAATGAGGTGGATAAAACTGGAGCCGATTATACAGAGTGAAGTAAGCCGGAAAGAAAAACACCAATACGGTATACTAACACATATATATGGAATTTAGAAAGATGGTAATGATAACCCTGTATGCGAGACAGCAAAAGAGACGCAGATGTACAGAACAGACTTTTTGACTCTGTGGGAGAGGGAGAGGGTAGGATGATTTGAGAGAATGGCATTGAAATATGTATAATATCATATAAGAAATGAATTGTTAGTCTAGGTTCAAGGCATGATACAGGATGCTTGGGGTTGGTGCACTGGGATAACCCAGAGGGATGGTATGGAGAGGGAGGTGGGAGGGGGGTTCAGGAGTGGGAACTTATGTACAACTGTGGCGGATTCATGTTGATGTATGGCAAAATCAATACAGTATTGTAAAGTAAAAAAAAAAAAAAGGTTACTGTGGTATTCCATGAGAAAAATAATGAAAGCTTGATGGGAAATGTTAAGTCTGAGATGCTTGTGAAAACTGTTTGGCTTTTTGTTTGTTTATTGAGATGCAATATTTTTTTAAATGTCAAAAAGTATGGTCTTTTGTGGCAAAAACATGGACAGAGCTTCTTAAATACATGACAGAAACCCATAAAGAGGACATAAGGTGTGCAATTGACATAAAACATTGTATAAGTTTAAGGTATCCGTGTGAAGATCTGATACAGCTATATATTATTAAATTTTTGCCACAAGAAGTTAGTTAACCTTGCACACATGTGCTCAGTCGCTCAGTCATGTCCGAATCTCCGCGACCCCGTGGATTGTAGCCCACCAGGCTCCCCCATCTTTGCTTCACATAATTACTCCTCTGTCATTGTTTTCATTATAGTGAGAACATCAAAACTCTACTCCCGCGGCAACTTTTCAGTGTAAAATACAGTATTGTTAACTACAGTCAGCATGCCGTACTTCAGATCTTTGAACGTTATCCATGATAAAACTGGAAAGGTAACCTACATCTATTTCCCTCACCACTCAGCCCCCTGGCAACTACCATTCTACTCTGTTTCCATGAGTCTGAGGTCTTTAGATTCTACATGTTAAGTGATATCATACAGTACTTGTCTTTCTCTACTTTCTTTCACTTAGCATAACTCCCTCAAGGTCACCCGTGTTGTCACAAATGACAAGATTTCCTTCTTTTCTATGGCTGAATAACATTCTATGATATCCATACATATATACTTCATTTTTTTAATCCATTCATCCATCGATGGACCCTTAAGTTCTTTCCATGTCTTGATTACTGCGAGTAATGCTGCAGTGAGCATGGAGGTGGTATGGATATCTCTTTGAAACAGTGGCTTCATTTCCTTTGGATATATACCCAGGAGTGGAACTGCTGGATCATGTGGTAGTTCTTTTTGTAATTTCTTGAGGAATCCGTACTTCTTCCGTAGTGGCTGCACCAATTTACATTCCTACCATCACTGCATCAGGGTTCTCTTTTGTCTATCTTTGCTAACACTTCTGGTCTTTGGTCTTTTTGATAATAGCCATTCTGACAGGTGTGAAGTGGTATCTCGTGGTTTCAACTTGTAGTTCTCCGTAATTAGTGATGTTTAGTAACTGGATCATGTGGTAGTTCTTTTTGTAATTTCTTGAGGAATCCGTACTTCTTCCGTAGTGGCTGCACCAATTTACATTCCTACCATCACTGCATCAGGGTTCTCTTTTGTCTATCTTTGCTAACACTTCTGGTCTTTGGTCTTTTTGATAATAGCCATTCTGACAGGTGTGAAGTGGTATCTCGTGGTTTCAACTTGTAGTTCTCCGGTAATTAGTGATGTTTAGTACCTCCAGTACTCTTGCCTGGAAAATCCCATGGACAGAGGAGCCTGGTGGGCTGCAGTCCACGGGGTCGCAAAGAGTCGGACATGACTGAGTGACTTCACTTTCTCTTTTTACCTTCATGCATTGGAGAAGGAAATGGCAACACACTCCAGTGTCCTTGCCTGGAGAATCCCAGGGATGGGGAAGCCTGGTGGGCTGCCATCTATGGGGTCGCACAGAGTCGGACACGCCTGAAGCGACTCAGCAGCAGCAGCAGGACCTTTTTATGTACTTCTCAGCCACTTCTGTGTCTTCTTTGGACAAATGCCTGTTCACATCCTCTTTGATCTTTTTTCATTCAGTTTGTCTTTTTTGCTATTGAGCTGTACGAGTTCCTTATATATGTCTGGATATTAAATTCTAGTAAGATCCTTTATTTTTTAAAAATACCCCCCAAAAGGCCAAAGACAAAATGTTGTTTTGTGATCATAATAATGAAGAACAGAGCATAGTTTCCTCAGTATGCTTTCCCTTTTCACTCTGAGACTACTGTTGACAGAGAAATCTTATTGTCTTCTCCTTTGTGTGATTAAAAAAGTAAATTGTGTGGAATGTTCCTTTCTTGTCTCATTTCCATGTAACCTGGCTCCAGTCAACCAAATTATACTCCGTTCTAGACCTAGGAACAAATCAAATGTGGGGAGAGAATATGAACAAAAGAGCACATCTGATTCTAGTGAACATTTCTGTCTAGTCCAGCGTTCACCAAATTAGATATTGTATGGAAATTCAACAATCTCACCAAATGAGAAAATAAAGTCTTAATCTTCCTATAAGAGGCATGTTTTATAGAAAGAGCTGTTCTTCAAAACCAGATTCAGTGTGCAAAGAATCTGTGTGATTTTCTTGTCACACATTTGCTTTCTCATCCACATCTATTGCCCTCCTGCCTTTGAACTCACACTTGCATGTTTCCAACGCAGTGGCACTTCTTTATTCTCTATTTGAGAGCCGCAGAGCATCCCAGGGCAACGATAATGTCAGCACACATATAAGGTTTCCAACATAGGCGTTTGGCACCGTCTATCAAGCCTTATCGTTCTGCGTGGTGGTTATAGTGGAAACGCCGTGTGGAAATTTTAAACTCCAAGCATTTGGAGTTTAAACTCCAGGCAGTTGTATTTATTTGTGGCATCCTGCCAAACTCAAACACGCCACTGTTTCTTATGACATATTAGCAAGGATATCAGTGGGGAGAATAATCCAAAAACCACGGGTATATTTGCTTATTTGCAAAGCTACTTTTCTGCTAAGCATAAAAACATTTACTTTTCATTATAGAGAAGAGATAAGCTCAGACTTCTATTAAGAAAAAGAAAAAAGTTTAAACCCAAGTGAAAGCTGCTTCAAGAATATGTCTCTTTGAGCATGTACATTAAGGAAATAGCATGCTATGACTGCAGTCACAAACCAGTGACCTCCAGGGCTAATCCACTCCTTTCTGTCTTTGGGGGAAGCATACTTAATGTCTAAAAAATAAATTTTGTTGTACTCTATTATATAGGTAAAATACTGTCAAGCTCTACTCTCCTAATCTGAGGATTCTGACCTACCCCTCACAGGTCTTGAGTCTAGTAGACCTTTGAGTTAACCACCTTGGGAATATAAAAATGCAGAGACCTAGGAATTAGACACTGGTTGAACATCCGTTGGATCAGGAAAAAAGTAAGAGAGTTCCAGAAAAACTTCTATTTCTGCTTTATTGACTATGCCAAAGCCTTTGACTGTGTGGATCACAATAAACTGTGGAAAATTCTGAAAGAGATGGGAATACCAGACTACCTGACCTGTCTCTTGAGAAACCTACATACAGGTCAGGAAGCAACAGTTAGAACTGGATATGGAACAATAGACTGGTTCCAAAAAGAAAAAGGAGAACATAAAGGCTGCATATTGTCATCCTGCTTATTTAACTTCTATGCAGAGTACATCATGAGAAACGCTGGACTGGAAGAAGCACAAGCTGGAATCAAGATTGCGGGGAGAAATATCAATAACCTCAGATACAAAGACGACACCACCCTTATGGCAGAAAGTGAAGAGGAACTAAAAAGCCTCTTGATGAAAGGGAAAGAGGAGAGTGGAAAAGTTGGCTTAAAGCTCAACATTCAGAAAACGAAGATCATGGCATCTGGTCCTATCACTTCATGGGAAATAGATGGAGAAACAGTGGAAACAGTGTCAGACTTTATTTTTGTGTGCTCCAAAATCACTGCAGATGGTGATTGCAGCCATGAAATGAAAAGATGCTTACTCCTTGGAAGGATAGTTATGACCAACCTAGATAGCATATTGAAAAGCAGAGACATTACTTTGCCAACAAAGGTCCATCTAGTCAAGGCTGTGGTTTTTCCAGTAGTCATGTATGAATGTGAGAGTTGGACTGTGAAGAAGGCTGAGCGCTGAAGAATTGATGCTTTTGAACTGCGGTGTTGGAAAAGACTCTTGAGAGTCCGTTGGACTGCAAGGAAATCCAACCAGTCCATTCTAAAGGAGATCAGCCCTGGGTGTTCATTGGAAGGACTGATGCTAAAACTGAAACTCCAATACTTTGACCACCTCATGCGAAGAGTTAACTCATTGGAAAAGACTCTGATGCTGGGAAGGACTGGAGGCAGGAGGAGAAGGGAACAACAGAGGGTGAGCTGGCTGGGTGGCATCACCAACTCGATGGACATGAGTCTGAGTGAACTCTGGGAGTTGGTGATGGACAGGGAGGCCTGGCGTGCTGCGATTCATGGGGTCGCAAAGAGTCAGACACGACTGAGCACCTGGACTGACTATTTTCAATTACTAAGTTCAACTGTCATATGAGAATAATATTGTTCAACTTATGTAGATTTTGAGAAAACTTAAAATCACCAATCAGTGGGAAAAACTTAGTGGGATCTCAAAATGGTTCCTTACTTAGCAAGTATAATTAATAATAAATTCTATATCGAATCAAAAGAATTTAGTTATAATCACTTGATTTCTTCAAATAGTTCGCCTCTTATTTTCTGCCTTTCTCTTATTTTAATCGTCTTCCTTACTTTAAACTTTTAGGAATTTAGGAGTTGTTTTAGGGCTTCCCTGGTGGCTCAGACAGTAAAGAAACTGCCTGCAATGCAGGAGACCTGGGTTCAATCCCTGGGTTAGGAAGATCCCCTAGAGGAGGAAATGGCAGCCCACTCCAGTATTCTTGCCTGGAGAATTCTATGAATAGAGGAGCCTGGCAGGCTTCAGCCCACAGGGTCGCAAAGAGTTGGGCACAACTGAGCAACTAACACACACACACACACAGACACACACACAGACACACACGCGCGCGGGCGAGAGCTGTTTGAAAGTGTGCAAAGTCATCTTGGAGGTGAATCACTTTTTATGAGTTCTCCTATGCTAAGGTCTGAGTGTTTCTGTCCCCTCCCCCCAAATCCCTGTGTTGAAAACCTAGCGCCCAAGCTTGCCGGCATTAGGAGGTGGGATATTTGGGAGGTGATTGGAGCCCTTATTAAAGAGACCTGTCAGCACTAGCTCTTCCCTCCATCACAGGAGAATACAGTGAGAAAGAAGTCTGCAAGCTGGAGGAGGGCTTGCCCTCGGCCCTGTGGACACCCTGATCGCAGAGGTCCAGCCTTCAGGATTGTCAGAAACAAGTTCCTGTTGTTGATAAGCTCCCCGGTCTGTGGTATTCTGTTAGAGCAGCCCCAGCAAATTTACAGCCTTCTATGTTCCCTGCTTGTAGTGGGACTATCTCCAAGTTCTATAAGCAAACATTTCAAAAACACAGCATTTCAATGTGTTTTTGAAAACTGAAGGTCATTTTCTGTGTATGTTGAAGAGTTTAATACAAACTAGGAAATAGTCTTCTCTCTTACTCACAAGTGGAAACTTCCTACTGTTCCCTGTGTTTCCAACTTTTTCTTTTCTTTTTTCCCCTCAAACCAGTTCATTCTGCACTCTTTACCCCTAGGGGTATATATGACTTTCCAAACTTTGTTCTCTCACTTTTCCCCTCGGGTTATTTTCTTGTCCTGTCTTATTTCTCCTCCTGCCTCAGGGAATCCTTTCAAAACAACTCACAAGGGTCACGTAGCCCAAAACAATATTCACCTTTGTTTTCCAGGAACTCTAGCCTCCATGCAAACAGTTATGAGCTCTGCTGGAGGGGGTGGGAGAGGGAAGAAGGGCCAGGGAGATTTCAGAAGCACACAGAGCCTGAGGTCCTGGAGAGGGTTACCACAGGTCTTAAATGTCTTGGGCTCCTGGTTCTTCAGTTCTGATGGAAGATATTCTGGGCTTGAGTCGACACTCTTACAACCTCCCAGAGCTTTCCTTTGCTTGTCACCACTGTTAACACTGATGCCACTGACTCAGTGGTTTTGTTTTGTTTTGTTTTGTTTTACTCAAACATGAGTCTGAGCAAGCTCTGAGAGATGGTGAAGGACAGGGAAGGCAGGCATGCTGAAGCCCATGGGGTCGCAGAGTCAGACATGACTGAGCAACTGAACAACAAGTGTTAACACGGTCTTTGGGTGGAGTAGGCTTTTCCACACAAAGCTGACTTACACCGGAAATAGGTACACCAAAAACAAAAAATAGGACTTCTGTTTCTTTTAAGCAATGTTGTGGAAGCAAAGAAAAATCTGTTTTGTGACTCTCTACTATTTTCCCTTTCATAGTTCTCCTCTCTCTGAGTCTTCCTGTGTCTATCAGGTTCCTTTGTAGCTGGTCCATCTCATTGGGAAATGATTTTTCCCTTTCTCCCAGCCCTACAACATTTCATGTTCTTCTAACAATATATATACAGGACAAGATACAGTACTTGTCTTATGCATCAGATTGTCAAGATTGGTCGAATTTAATCATATTTTCTTTCTTCATGCTGAATATAAATTATTTGAGGACAGAGACTAAATCTCATGTGTCTGTAGCTTTCAATACTGAGTGCACTGCCCTGGGCATAAGATATTCCCTATAAATTTTAATTGAATTGAATTGAACTATAGTTTTGGCTTTTATGGGAGATGAAGAAAATAAAAATTCCAAATCCATCACGTCAACCTCTCTATTAAAATCCCCATTTTCTAATGATTCCCTTTGAAACATTAAGGCAAGTTGAGTGGTAACAATTCAGTTTGGGGAGTCAGATGATAGAATTTAAATCTCGACATTCAACTGTGCTGTGGGTCTCCCTCTTGGAAACTGTGAAATGAAGTAAGGTCTTCTTCAGAGAGATGCTGTGAAGAATGAAAGGTGCTGACATATATCCCAATCCAAGAAGGATCTGTATTTTAAAAAAGGGAATCTGGGACTAGCCAGAGCACTCATAGCAGATGAATAAGTCAAAAGATAAGGCTTTGTTCCAGAGACCAAGATGGGTCCCTCTCTTCCTCCACATTTAAGCATTTGATTTCATTCTAGATTGTTTTTTATTATGTACAAAAATTTGTACATAATAACTGTACAAATATAAAAGCATACAGTACATGATTTGTTGAAATATTTTCTACTCAGTGGGTCTAAAAACCTGCCTTAGTTGGAAAGGATCCAAGATATACTCTCCATGAAATTTTCCTGAGAGAAGGAAAAGGAGCCAAGAAAGAAAGATTAAATCAGAGAAAATTAGGCAAATCTCCATATTGATGCCTGGAAAAGGGCATGGCAACCCACTCCCGTATTCTTGCCTAAATCCAAGAAGGATCTGTATTTTAAAAAAAGGAACCTGGGACTAGCCAGAGCACTCATAGCAGATGAATAAGTCAAAAGGTAAGGCTTTGTTCCAGAGACCAAGATGGGTCCCTCTCTTCCTCCACATTTAAGCATTTGATTTCATTCTAGATTGTTTTTTATTATGTACAAAAATTTGTACATAATAACTGTACAAATATAAAAGCATACAGTACATGATTTGTTGAAATATTTTCTACTCAGTGGGTCTAAAAACCTGCCTTAGTTGGAAAGGATCCAAGATATACTCTCCATGAAATTTTCCTGAGAGAAGGAAAAGGAGCCAAGAAAGAAAGATTAAATCAGAGAAAATTAGGCAAATCTCCATATTGATGCCTGGAAAAGGGCATGGCAACCCACTCCCGTATTCTTGCCTGGAGAATTTCAAGGTCAGAAGAGCCTGACGGGCAATAGTCCATGGGGTTGTAAAGAGTCAGACACGACTCAATGAATGAACACCACACTCTCGTCTGCCCTTCTTGATTTTTACATAACTCCCAGAGATGACTGGTGCTACTGTGCCACAGAAGAGTGGTTCTTATTACTGCTCAGTAAGGTCACGATGTTCCAAACACAAACCTGCAAGCAAGGGTGAGTTATGCCCACAAAGAAGCTACTGCCAGGATTGAATCTTGACAGGACTCATTTACCAAATTTATAGGAATGCTATGTGACCATTTTTATTATCACAACTTTCTGTGGACGTTCATGCTAGTTACCACGTGCTTTGATGGCCTGAAAACAAAAACTTCAATCTCTTAAAAATTTGAAGGAAACATTAAAGATATGTTTAGGGGATTCCCTGGGAGCTCAGCTGGTAAAGAATCTGCCTGCAATGCAGGAAATCCCGGGTTGATTCCTGGGTCAGGAAGATCTGCTGGAGAAGGGATAGGCTACCCACTCCAGTATTCTTGGGCTTCCCTGGTGGCTCAGATGGTAGAGAATCCGCCTGCAATGTGGGAGACCTGAGTTTGATCCTGGGTTGGGAACATCCCCTGGAGAAGGGAATGGATACCTACTCCAGGATTCTGACCTGGAGAATTCCATGCACTGTATAGTCCATGGGGTCACAAAGAGTCAGACACGACTGAGCAATTTCCACATGTTACCGTTTTTATTATCACAATTTTATGTGAACATTTATGCTAGTTACCATGTGCTTAGATTGCCTGAAGACAACAATTTAAATCTCTTAAAAACTTGAAGGAAACATTAAGTTTATGTTTAAATGTTAAGCATGGAGCATATGTCCACCCCAAATTATCCATCTTCAGTTTTTCAGTGTTTTATTGCTCTCTTGATATTCTGGTACCTATGGTGAGCAGTAAGAGCAGGTAAATACACTGGTTGTTTGCTTTCATAAATAACTCATTAAAAATGATTTGAGAAAATTAAAATAGATGTGCACATTCAAAGCATCCTTAATGAGACTGGGACTTTAAAGTAAACTGACCCTAAGAGTTCCTTATATGGAGACAGCTGGGAATCTAATGAGAATATTGAAAAGACTTTAGCTAAGTTGTAATCATATTCTCTATTTTGGATGCTGGCAATTTATGTTGAAGTAAAGTCCTGAACTTTTGTTTGGGAGTGGGGAGGGGGAGTTGATTACTGATTCAACCTCCTTACTAGCAATTACTTGATTCATATTTTCTATTTATTTCTGATTCAGTCTTAGAAGATTGCATGTTTCTAAGAGCTTACTAATTTCTTCTAGGTTGTCCAGTGTACAGGTGTATAATAGTTTACTGTGGTCTCTCTCTTATGGGACTTGCCAGGTGGCTCAGACAGTAAAGCATCTGCCTACCTGTGGGAGACCTGGGTTCAATCCTTGGGTCGGGAAGATCTCCTGGAGAAGGAAATGGCAACCCACTCCAGTACTCTTGCCTGGAAAATTCCATGGATGGAGGAGCCTGGTAGGCTACAGTCCATGGGGTCGCAAAGAGTCGGACACAACTGAGCAACTTCAATGTCAATGTCAATGTCAATGCGGTCTCTTATGGTCCTTTGTATTTCTTTGATACAGTTGTAATTCTCTTTCATTTCTGGTTTTATTTGAGTACTCTTTCTTTCTTCTTTTTAACAACTTTAGCTAAAGGTTTATCAATTTTGCTTTTTCAAAGAACCAGCTCTCAGTTTCATTCATCTTTTCCATTGTCCTTTTAGTTTCATTTATTTCTGCTCTGATTTTTACTATCTCCTTCTTTCTACTAACTCTGGACTTCACTTGTTCTTCATATAAGTAGTCTCTCTCTTTTTTTTTTCATTCACAGTGTAATTTCTATGGAAAGCACATTCACTATTTCAGACCATTAAGTAAATTTGTGCTGCAGTGCTTTGTGGCATAATTTATTCTTGAAGAAAACTTGGTTTAGTATTTCTGAACTTTTGTCTTTTAAGAATATCTCTACATACAATCTAAAATTTTAGTGTATCTATATGTATTTTTAGAATAAATGAAGTATTGCATTGAAACCATCAGTTCAAATACTCTCATCACTCAAAAAAGCTCTTGAAATTGCACCTGGTCACAAAGTCTTTCCCAGATAACTGTAAGTGAGGAGTATTTGTTTCCTCTTATACTATTTGTACCTGAATTATTCATGAGTCTTCAATTTTTACCTTTGGAAAACCTATTAGACTGCCTGTTTCTTGGCTAACTGGTTTGAAGTTCCTTTGTCTAAGGACATAAATATTTCTTTTATGTTTGAGACAATGCTTCCTTAAGTTATACATCTTTACAGAACAAACTTTTTTCTGACATATTTAACTTGATCCCTTAAGAACATTCTGGTGAGAATTTATAGAGTTGTGCGTTAAATGCAAGTTTGAGGTCAGTCACTTTTTCTGAAAGGCAGGCAGGTTGGTATTGAGTCCCCAGTCTTTTCAATATTTCTTTTAATTACCTTGAAAGTAAACACACTTCCCTTCTGAGTTGTGTTTCTTCAATTAATAAGATAACAGAGTAGTGTTTACAGGACATTAGCTGCTCCTCGGTGATAGCAAGCCAAGTGCAGAAGCTACATCTGTAATTGGTTTTCTGATACAGCCTTCGCACACACACAGAAGAGTGGAAGTTCATGGAAGGGATAAATGGATTTAGTTACCTTCACACACTGCCTTCAAAGAGTGGTTTAATTATGTTTCCTCACAGCAGCTTCCCTTCTGCCAACCCATTAGAGCTTTCTGATTTATGACACAGTAGCTGTAGCATTCCCAGTAAAGACAGGAGTTTCTCTTGTCAGAAACTATAGCTCCATGGTGATACTGCTCTGAGAAAATAAATGAGGTTCTAATAGTCCCGGATTATTACCAAAGGCAGGGTCAAGGAAATAACTTTTACTTTTTTTATTAACCACACATACCAATAAAATTCTAAATTACCAAGTTGTATGATTTATGCTTATATATATATATGTATATTTATAAGTGAGTCAAAGAGACATCTAAAGAATGCTTCCTAGTAATATCACTTTTCTATAGCATCTAAGCCACTTGAAAACTCTACAATTTGTTATACTTAAGCGTACATGTTACTTATGTAGGTCAAAATAATACCTGAAGGACCCAAGGAACATTTGTTTTTACTAACACTGCACACTTTTCTCTTAATCAGTGTCAAGATGTTTCTTCCTTGTTCTTAAAAAGGAAAATCCATTTTCAACGCAATCTGTTACTATTTTCTGACTAGACTGTGTACTGGAACCTTCTCATAGTGGATTGCTACCAATAAATAATTAAATAATCACATGCTTTTACTTTAACGATTTCAATTGTTTTGAAATGTGTCTCACATTTTGTATCTTATAGGTAGTACTACAACTTGAGGTAAACAGCAATAACAGTGCATGTGAGAGACCTTGTTGAATAAAGCAAAGTGTTTCCAACGAGCTCATGGTCCAGAAAGTGAAACCAACAAGAGAGCAGGTCATAGCATCACAATATAATCACATAGGCACAGTTATCATAATACATCCAGAGCAAGTATGAGTGTTTCCATGAATAACGTTTAAACCAATGCTTTCATGTACCTCTCACCTTACTGTGAACTCCCGCTAAGCTTAGTCACTGGTCACAGATAATAGTGGTAAAAGAGTTTTAAATCTCCAAAAATCCATTATGAATGGATAAAGAATATGTGGTATCTATATTCAATGGGATGTTACTCAGCCATTGAAAAGGGTGAAATAATATCATCGCAGCAGCATGTATGGACTGACACACTGTCATACTGAGTGCAGTAAGTCAGAGAAGGAGAAAGATTGTATGACATCCCTTATATGTAGAATCTAAAAAGAAATGATGCAAATGAACTTACTTACAAAACAGAAAGAGACTCACAGACTCAAAGAATGAACTTATGATTGCCAGTGGGGAAGGGATAGTTAGGGAGTTTGGGATGGACATGTACACACACATCCATTATTTAAAATGGATAACCAACGAGGACCTACTATCGAGCATAGGGAACTCAGCTGTGTTAGGTGGCAGCTCATGGATGGGAGAGGAGTTTGGAGTGGAATGCGTGCTGTGCTGTGCTTAGTCACTCAGTCATGTCTGACTCTCTGTGATCCCGTGGACTGTAGCCTGCTAGGCTCCTCTGTCCATGGGGATTCTCCAGGAAAGAATACTGGAGTGGGTAGCCTTTTCCTCCTACAGAAGATCTTCTCAAACCAGGGATCGAACCCAGATCTCCCGCGTTGCAGGCAGATTCTTTACCTTCTGAACCACCAGAGAGCCCAGTAATACTGGAGGAGGTAGCCTACCCCTTCTCCAGGGGAACGTCCCAATCCAGGAATCGAACTGGGGTCTCCTGCATTGCAGGCAGATTCTTTACCAGCTGAGCCACGAGGGAAGCCACTGGGGTAGGATGGATACATATATATGCATGGCTGAGTCCCTTTGCTGTTCACCAGACACTGTCACAACACTGTTAATCAGCTATATTCTAATACAAAATAAAGCATGAAAAAAAAAGTCTTTAGGATGATTCAGGAGCCACAGCAAAGAACCAGGCTCCTAAAATGACTCTTGGTACTTCTACATTCAGAAAAGCACCCGTGAGTGCACGATCAAGTAACAGTCACCCTCAGGAAGTTACAGAGAAAGACCAGATGCCGCCTTTCAGTGGGGACACTATACAGAGTGAAGATCAGCTTTTGGCCTCTGTGGGGGAAGAGCGCAGCCTGAGAACCCTTCAAATGTGCATCCTTCATACACATTTCCCATTTAAGTTTAAGAATGGCTTTGAGTCATGTAGTTAAGACCTAAGTAAAAGTGAGAGAAAGTGAAGTCATTCAGTCGTGTCCGACTCTTTGCGACCCCATGGACTGTAGCCTACCAGGCTCCTCTGTCCACGGGATTTTCCAGGCAAGAGTACTGGAGTGGATTGCCATTTCCTTCCCCAGGGGATCTTCCTGACCCAGGGATCGAACCCCGGTCTCCTGCATTGTAGACAGACACTTTACCATCTGAGCCATCAAAAGACAGCCTTAATTAAAGCTTTTCAATCTAATTACCTCTGTCACTCATCATCGCAAGTTGTAGGGCAAAGTATTTAATCTGAAATATTTCTTTAGTGTTCACTGCAGAAGTTGAGAAAATACTCCCTATACTTAATTCAGATAACTCAACATGTTGAAGTGCTCATCATATATAGCTCTGTCCTTTGCAACAGACCGTCAGTCTGTATGAATCCAGGTTCCTACCTGTATTATTCACAATAGACAAGAAGTAGAAATCACTCAAATGTCCATCAATGGAGAAATGCAAACAGAAAATGTTCCCAAACACAATGGAATATTGTTCAGCTTTAAAAATGAAGGACATTTTGATATATGCTACACCACAGGTGAATCTGGAGGACAATATGCTAAGTGAAATAAGGGAGTCACAAAAAATACCATAGGGTTCCACTTGTTACGAAGTATCTAAAGTAATCAAAATCACAGAAACGGAAAACAGAATGGTGGCCAGTTGGGGCTGCCAGGAGGAGGAAAAGACGAACAGTTTAGTGGTTATAGAACTTCAGCTGAGTCACTGGAAAAGACCCTGATTCTGGGAAAGATGGAAGGCGAAAGGAGAAGGAGGACTCAGAGAATGAGATGGCTGGATAGCATCACCGACTCAATGGACATGAACTTGGGCAAAGTCGGCAGACAGTGAGGAACAGGTAGACCTCGTTTCTGCAGTCCATGGGGTCGCAACGAGTCAGACGTGACTTAGTGACTGAATAATAACAGTACAGAGTTTAGATTTCCAAGATGACAATGTTCTGGAAACCTGTTTTATAACCATGTGAATATACAAAACACTACTGAAGTGTATACACTTATAAATGATTATGATGGTAAAATTTATGTGTTTTTTACCACAATAAAAAAGGAGATCATAAATCTACGTTTTTACCTTTTAAAACATGATTATATAATATCGGAAGCCTTGACTAGTGAAATCCAGAATATATGTAGATTGACTTTGTGAGAATTATACCAGTACATGGTACCAAGCAGTGCATGGCAATTTAAAAAAACAATACACAGAAAAGGCAATGGTATCAGACTACATATCATCAAGTAATACTGACCTAGAAAATGACTTGGATGGACTCAAGATTTCCTCTCATGTATTCTATGATAACATATTTGAAGCCTCTTTATGAATGAAGAATAAACTCATTAAGGAATAAAATGAATCTGTTGTTTGGTAAATCAGATTTCATAATTAAATTCAGGGGGAAAAGAAAGAACAGAATAAAAGCGGGAGGGAGGTTAATAAAGCCTCAAAGCCAAATATTTGGAAAGAAAGACTTAAAACTATTTTCTGCAGAGCACTGTCATCTGAAAGACCCACGTGGCAAATGACATGGAACTTAAAAAGATTAGGAAGAAGACAAACTTCCTGACATCTACGGTATAGTTCTAGAAGCTCAGATATTTCATTCTCTATAAAAGAGAACCAGATTGTTACTCGGCCTGTATTTTCCCCAGAGGCTTATTCAGCTCTGGAGGAGAGCTATGTTATGTGCTTAAAATGATGAGTATGAATACTGACTTTCAGACAGGCGAGAAGTTTGAGATGAAATAGGGAAAGAGCTGCACGCTTCACACCCTATAGCATGACATTTGCTGCCATGTGTGTGAGAGATATGCTTGGTGCAAAATGCAAGTCACCAAAGTGAAATCTGGGAAGACGCCTCAAGTCAGGACCGTGTGCTTAGGGTACCTGCGGGAAGCATCTAGGCGTGCGAAGGAAACGAGCATTAAGAGAGCTACTCTGACAATGGTGTCTGCATGGATCAAATTTAGGCACGGTTAGTTCTACCAGAGACCAATCTATTCACAGAACTGCTCAGAAACTCTGAAACTATTCTCCTTTATGTAGTTGTTCTCCCCTAAAAAGCAAAGAAAATGGCTCAGCAAAAGATTGCTGGTAATAAACAGAATAGAGGGTTGGCACCACAGAAAGCAAGTCTTGAGCCTTCATAGGTTATAAAGTTATACCTTGGTGGGGGGTGGCAGGGTAAATGACAGTGTGGAGCTAGTAAACGCCTTTCTTGAATGTGTGATCTATAGAAGCATCATTTGGCTCTATGTATTTCTCTTCTCTTTATCTATTAAATAGCTTCTTGACACTTTCTGTTTAAAACTAAAAATGGTTGTTCCTTTCTTTCCTGATAAACTCAGCAAATGATGGGCTGTTTTTTTTGTTTTGATATAAAGACTTGTCATGACTAGATGACACAACAAAGCAGCTACTTCTCATTCTTATATTAAAGACTTAAGCATTTGCTTTCTGTTGCCAAAAAGACCCACAGAACCATAAAATCAGACCGTGACTTTTACACTTATGACTTGAATAATGGGAGGAGTGTGAGCATACCTGAAGAAAAGATTTTTTTTTTAATCTGCTCTTTGTGAAGCAGGTAGAGACCTCTAGTGAATTTTACCTGAATTTATTATGCTTTTTACTTGATCACATTGTGTTTGGAAATATAAGCTGTTATTCAAGTAGCACTTAGCAAACATGTTAAAAATTCAGTTCTACTAAAAGGGCCTACTGTCTAGCACAGGGAACTCTGCTCAATGCTATGTGGCAGCCTGGATGGGAAGGGAGCTTGGGGGAGAATGGACAAATATATATGTGTGGCTGAGTCCCTTAGCTGTTTACCTGAAACTATCAAAACATCATTAATCTGCTATACCTCAGTATAAAATAAAAAGTTCAAAAGAAACAACAATCCTTTTCCTAAGCTAGTGTGTTATAATCCTATTTGTCTGACTATGAGTTTCTGTGAAACATACAAATGGCAAAATGCAACATTATGGCAGATTATTTGTGGTTATTGTTGAAGGTAAACCATCTACTTTGTGGAGTTCACATGGTTTTCATATGCACACTAACTGTAATAAACATACCAAATCAACAAGAACAACATTCAATTCTAAATATCTGTTGAAAACTGGATTTCTAGGGAAAGATGCTTTCCTTTCAAAATTTTCTTCATCTTTCTCTCCCTCCTTCTTTTTTTCAATTGCTGAAAAATTACCCCTGGCATCCAGAACATTTTCTAGGAATTACAGAAGTGGAAGGATTCACTTACTACTGTCCCATACAAGCTAACATAAACCTTGGTGTGTCTCTACTCAGGAGTAAGCTCCCGTTCAGAGTATGAGCATCTCCATGTACTCGGGGCAACCGACATCTGGACTGAAGAGCGAAACAGTAGCAGTAACAGTAAGGCGTTATTAGTATCATACTTGCAACTTTGGGGTATTTTCTCCTGAGTGTCTTTTTATTCTGCCAACAACTGTGTGAATTAGGCTGGGCATATGGTGAACATCAAAATGTTTAGATGCCTTAGGTAGCACACATATGTAGTCTTTGGGAAGATGCGATTTCTAGATCTGATGAGAATATGGACTTGGCAGAGCACAGGGAATATGGAGGGGGAGCCGGCACATGCCAGGTAGACATATCTGCCTGCACCTGGGCACCTAAACACTCGGGAGATCTCTCAGATGCTTCAACCTCGCTGGGTTCCTCCTCCATACAGCCATCCCTGTGTTTGTACCTCTGCAGTAATTGCCTTATTGTCCCCAAACCACTCTTCCTAATTATTTGTCCCTCTGTATACCCGCACCGAGGGTATGGACCGGCCCTCACAAGGCTGGGCTTGGCCACGTGGTCAGCTCTGGCAAACAGGAGATGGAAGTCAGGTTCCGTGGGCCACTTCTGAACACCAGCCCGGGGAAGCACTGCCTGGTATGGCCTCTGCCAACTGCTCTTCCCGTCTGGGAGGGTCTGCTGCTCAGGAGAATAAGAGACAAATGGAGTCTAGCTAGATCCAACCTGAAGCTTACAGCCAGCCCGCTGACCTCAGTCAAGATGGGTTGTTTCTCAGAAAACCCACAGAAGAGTGTGAGTGAGAAAGGATGATACCATAGTTTACTGAAGATGTGGTGGGCTGTACCATATCGCTAACTGATATATCCGGCGGACTGTCAACAGTCACGAAACATTTTCTAACTCATCTAGGCTCATGAACCTAGATGTAAAAAGTCTCTTGCCTTCCCTGTTCTCGAGTTACGGTAAATTAAAGCAGGCTTTTGAACTCCCCCCAAATTAGCTCAGTAATATGCTTTGCTACCTAATCAACAGCCATGTTAAGATCTTGCAGTCATAAATCACCATCCTTTGATGACCTTCACTATTCATCTTTATAAAACAGAGAAAGTAATAACTTCTCAAATCTACCTTTTGGAATTCATTTATTCATTTGATAGCTTAGTCAATTAACAGTTATTGAGAACCTATTATTTTTCTAGAATATACAGTAATGAATATGATAAAGTCCTTAATGACAAAGGTCTCTGACCTACTAGGTACTATAGAAAAAATGTTACTTTCCCATATAATCAACACAGTAATGAAGTTAAGTTCTTAATAATATAGGTATACAGTGGAGAATATGTCAAATAGAAGAGCAATATTTGAGCTGAACCATAAAGGATTAGGGGAAGGGGATGGAGCCAAGGTTATGTTCACACAGGCAGAAAAAAATAATAGCTTTATACTGGATAAAGCTGTGAAAACAAACTAAACCAAGCAATCAAAGTTAATATAACCGATAATAGCACAAATAACTTCTTCCACCTCCACATCTGAGGCACTGAAAACAATTAGAATTACTTACATGGCATTTTGACTAAAAGTTCTTAGCCCGACCCTAATCAAGAGGGAAAAGAAGATCTCAGTTGACAGTCCGCAAAAGTAACTGGCCTGTGCTCTTCAAAAGTGTCAGTGTCACAGAAAACAAAGGAATGTTTATTGAGTAAGTGCCCCAGATTAAAGGAGACTGAAATCATGACAACTGAATGAATTTGCTGTATAGGATATTATTGAGATAACTGGCAAAATCTGAGTATAAATTATATAGAATGTCGTATAGTATCATGCAATGCTAATTTCCTGATTTTTAAAGTTGTACTTGGGTTGTAAAAAGCATGTCTTTGCTTTGAAGTAAACACTAAAGTACTTAGAAGAAAACAGCTAAAAAAATGTGCATGAATGTGTGGGATGGGTAAAGTAAATGTGGTAAAATATGAATATTTGAGTAATCTATGTAAATGGCATATGGGAATTTTTGCACAATTCTTGCAACTTTTATGAGAGCATACCTTCAGCATAACTTTAAAGTTATGTCAAAATAAAGCAAAGCAAAACAAGGCCAAAGAATGAGAGAAAGGATTGAGCCTGTGTACAGAGAGGACAGAATTAATGGTACTGAAGAGTACAACTCAGGTCATGGGTACCTGCCGAAGCTTGGGTGACCAAAGGGTCTTTTATCTGCATTGCAGATGCAGCGTATCACTGTAGAGGTAGAATACTAACTTTCCTGCCTAAGAATAAAACCCATAAAACATGAATATGCTCTTTGTATTGTACAATGTCAATTTCCTGATTTTGATATTGTACTATAATGATGTCAGGTGTTACCACTGGTGGAGGCTGAATGAAAAGTATTTGACACCTCCCGTACATATGTTTTTGCAGTTCCCTGTAAATGTGTAATTATTTCAAAGTAAATTTTAAAAACTGCCTTTGTAAACTTTAGCCAAAAAAAGAACAAATCTCATATACTTTTTCAACCTCATATTAATGTGAGTAACTTCATGTGCTGAGATTTTTATCTCTAAACAAGACTCAGAATTTTAAAATTTGTTAATAAACAATTTTAGCAGTTTTCAAATTTAGTATAAATTTCCAAAAGCCATTTCTCTAAAATTCCCTTTTAAGGAGTCAAGATTCTCTCCTTGACCAAACTCTAACCAGGGTCCACTGAACTCTCTTCTTAACTAGGCTTGACCTATAGAGACTTGAACAAACACTAACATAGTTTCTAGCAGCTCAAGGCTGCATCCCTGGGAAGACTTTCAGTTCAGTTCAGTCACTCAGTCGTGTCCGACTCTTTGCAACCCCATGAATTGCAGCATGCCAGGCCTCCCTGTCCATCACCAACTCCTGGAGTTCACTCATTAGCCACTCCTAAAGCACTTGCCTGAGAAAATTCAATGCTGCCAAAGAAATCCACTGTTTCAGCCAACACCTAGAGACTGGCCTGCGTCTCTCAGTCTCTCTGGGAAAAGAGGAGCTAAACTTTGACTTTTCACCAGGCACCAGTTAGCAAACCCTCGTGGATTTCACATGGATCAATCCGTATGCCTGCTTTTTGTAATATTTCATTTACCAGACTCTGTTCACCAAGCCCCTGATTGCCCCCTCTCTAAACCCACATTTTCTCTCTAAAATGCCCATTCACCTCTGTACACATTGAAATTGAGTTCAGTTCACGCTGGACTCTACGGGAAATTATTACAGGTAAATCTATTCTTACCATTTTAACTAGTGTTCCACTTTGCTTATGTTTGGCAAAGGTTAAATTTTCTTTTTATTTGATCTGCAGCGACAGCAATCAGATTTGCCAGAGGGGCATCAATGTTTGAGACAATCTCAAGCAAAATATCTAAAGACTTACTGTTATGGACCATCTCTCGTGTGCACCAGGCATTTGCATCTGTTTTCTGTCATGCATTGCTCATTAGAGCCCTGTGAAAAGAAAACAAACAAGCAACAACTTAGAATGTGAACTCAGTGTGTCTATAGCCAAGGCTCCTGTTTGTTCTGTCTGCTTGTCAAGGTGAGCAATATAAGGCATTGTTAACTTTCTAAGGCAGCTCAATATTACATAAACAGAGCAAATTCCAAGCCTAATGAAAGATTCTGACTTGATTTTTGATATCTGACTGCTAACAGTTTTTAAAGCCTCACTCCTGTCTCCTCCTCTTGTATATCTGGACAAGATTACAAAAAAGTCTGGGTGCTCTCTCTTTTGGTACCAAGAGGAAGTTCATGCCACTCAAAAAACCCCCATCCTCAAGGGACTGGCAATGCACTCTAGTATATCTGCCTGGAGAAACCCATGGACAGAGGAGCCAGGGAGGCTACAGGCCATGGGGTCTCAAAGAGTCAGACACGACTGAGCAAATAACATTCCACTTTCCTGCCACACCACCCATCACAGAAACCCCGGGCCAGGCTTTCTTCTTGCTTTCTCAAGCCTTTCTCTCTTTTGGCTCATGTGGGATGTCCTCTCTTTCAAATGTCTTATAAACTGTTCACACCCTGTTGGGGTGTGGATGGTACCATCAGTCTTAATATCCAATCCAAATTTTTTCAGGGGTGTCATCTTATCCCTTAAGTGGCCATGACTATGCTGAATCATTTAAATGTAAAAAATATATATATTTTAGAAGAGTGTTTTCAATTCACTTAATATTAAAGTCATAAATATAACTTGTCTATAACTACTGGACTTCATGGCAGTCCAGCAGTTAGGGCTCTGTGCTTCCACGGCATGGGGCATAGGTTCGATCCCTGGTGGGGAAACTAAGATCCGGCATGCCATGTGGCACTGCCAAAAAAATTAATTAAAAAGTAAAATAAAAAACTGTACATTATTTAAAAGAAAAATTATTTCTAAAATAGAGTCTACAATAGTAAATATGTAATTAACATAAATGTGCCAGAATTCACTGAATAGGTTGATGTTGACAGTGTCCATACTGCCCAATAACTGGACAAATTTCAATTTTTGTTCTCAAAGATGCAAAGATTTCTGGTTTGTTAAAATAGCTCAGAATGAGATTCTGTGAAAATAACCCATTTACAAAAACACATTCAGTGTGTGTGTTCTCCTGAGAGAATAAATATTTCTTTAGGGAGCTTAGCAATGGTTATGAAAACAATATAAAATCTGTCAGTATTCCATTATAACCCTATTTTATACCTTCATTCCTAATAAATATTTTGCACTCATTACTGACTTTTGACTTTGGATAAAGAAAACCTGAAATCATGAAATGGTGGTAACAATTTTCAGTTTAAAAAAAAAAGTTGCTTAATGAGCTTCTTTGGAATAACATCTATTCCAATAAAAAGAATTGAAAAAAAGTTCATTAAAAAAAATAGCTAAAAGTACATAGTGTCAGAAAAACAATTCCTTCACATTCTATTAAAGAAAGACAAATAAACTTTTATACAGTCCTTGTCTTGGCATTCTCATAAATGCACATTTTTTAATGATCAGGTTGAATGAGAAATTTAGTGGAAAGTAAAATTTTATACAGAAAGTTAGTTTCACATTTCAGTATTAACAGAAGTCTTGTAATAAATTCTCAGACCACATTCAAATAGGAATTCCCATAAAAGGAAATACCAGTGTTCAGATGTAGTATAAGAGCCATTTGCTGTAATTCTCCCCCTTATAATAGGAGACGGTTTTGGCTACCTGTTCTTTATACACATGATGCAACAAATATGGATACTCTTCTGCTCAAGCACAGTATGGAAAAGCCCTCAATGAATGTCCCACTTAGTGTGAGTATTTAAATTACTATCCTCTAGCATGTTTTTGAAGATTCAGCCAGAGTATCTATATTAAACAATCTAAACAAATTCTCTCTCCTCTGAGAATTTATGTTATAAATCAGATCATATTCAAACACATACGGTTTGAGTGGGGTAAATCAGTGTGAAAATAGCAAGAAAACATGTGTAAATGCTGTTCATGAGGGTGGAAAGTTTTAATGCTTTACTTCATTGCTGGACAGTGCAGCTGTCCAATAGGCCACTATTATTTATATGCAGCTATAAAGTATACCAAGCCAAGTACACCAAGGGAGATAGAAATACTATATATGAAGCCAATGAGAAGCCGTGAATAATTTCCATTTACTCATTCAAGATTTTGTCAAGTAATTATTATCCGTGTTTTAGATGTTTGAGAACAAGCGGGGTACAAGGTACCGCAGCTCAAAGAACAGTCTAGGAGACAGAAATCTGAAGGCTTTCTGCAGTGTCACGTGATAAGTTCAGTGATGGATCTGCATACCAAATGCAGAAGAAATAGTTCACTTTGCTCTAATGGTTTAATAAAGAGACTGAGGAAGATCATGAAGCTTGTGATGCAAGAAAGGAAGTCAAGGAAGAGGTGAGAAGGGGGTGAGACATGATCAAGAGGCAATGGCATCTTGAGAAATCGAAATATGAAAGCTCATGGTAAGACTCTGGCGATGTGATGAGCACACACTGTTGGCAGTGGCTGCTGAGTGCTGAGACTGCTGACAATGGGGGAGACCTTCTAAGAAGGATAGATCTGGAGGTCCCTGCAGGTCACTTTTCCTACATAAGCATGGGGTGAGGGAGGAGGTATCAGTCATGGTTTGATGCCAGAACTAGAGAGAACTCTAGGTATCTTAAGCAGAAAGGTATTCAATACAGTAAGTTAGATATTTGCAAGATCTGTAGAAGGTAGCCATTGGCTGGTACTGGAGGAACTCAGTGTTTCCATGAACTTGCCTGCCAGCAGCACCATCCAAAACCTTCAGGAAGATGGACTCTGCTCATTCCTGTTTTCCTACTTTGCCATGATTGCATCCATCCAGAATCCGAGTATCAGAAGAGTCTGAAGACTATACTGTTAGCTCTGCAATCTTCCCAGATACAGACAAGGTATAACACCAGGGTATCCAGCCAACACAGGGTATCCAGCCAAAGACTATTAAGACTTGTTTGCAAAAACCTTAGATACTTAAAATTTTATTATCTCTTGTCAATATAAAAATACTGAGGTCCTAACAAGGGCACAAATTAAACTAGAAAAGTGTTACAAGTATATTTCAGATTTGAGGGGTTATTTACATATGGGAATTGGTTGCTATGACAAGGAAGGAAATTTTCTATCTTATAGTTCATTGGGAAACCTTGGGGCTTCCCAGGTGACTCAGTGGTAAAGAATCTGCCTGCCAATGCGGGAGATGTAGGAGACACGAGTTTGATCCCAGGTTGGAAAGATCCCCTGGATCAGGGCATGGCAAACTATTCCAGTATTCTTGCCTGGAAAATCCCATGGACAGAGGAGCCTGGCAGGCTATGGTTCATGGGGTTGCAAAGAGTCGGACACCACTGAGCATGCATGCGAGAAAAGGTGATTCTGAGAGCTCTAAAAAGAAGATCCTTGGAAAACAAAGAAGAATAATTATTTTTAGCCCTGGAGAAAAGTATAAAGGAAAGGAACTGAAATGTAGAATGAAGATTAAGAAGGTCATAAGGATAGACTTGCCTGGTTTGAAAGGCAAAAGAAGGGAGGAGGGTAACTGCCTCTCCAGCAGATATTCCATCCTAGGAGGGAGCTGGTGTTTATACTCGCACAGATTAAATACTTAAAGTGGTCCATGAGGATATCTCCCCACACAGGACATCTCCCAGGACCATGGGAACTGGGATATGGAAAGAATGTCAACACCATTTATAGAAAGAAGGTGTCAGTGGGAATGGAATGGTCAGCCTAGAAAAGCAGAAGTAAATGCCTCTGTGTGAGTCGAGCTGTGGGTAATCAGAAGGGGATCCAGGGAACTCTCAAGAGAAGAATTCTCTCTGTTCAGCAGGAAAATTACAGGCAACTTGCCCAACACCTTGACTTCATTCATTCACATCGCTTACTGCCCTTTGCTCTGATCTGAAAGTCACTAAGTCATCTTTGGGAAAAAGATTAAAAACAAAAACAAAAACAAAAAAACTGACCTCTCGGTACTTTAATATCAGGATGGGAAGTGAGTGAGAAGAGGAAATCCATTACATACATACATTCCCCTTTGGTTTTCTACAAGACTTTGTTGTTGTCACTGAGTTGACTCTTTGCAACCCCCTGGACTGCAGCCTCATGCCAATGCCTAAGGAGCTCTTGTCTCTGGACACACACCATCCACGTGTCCAGAAGGGAGCAGCTGAGAGTCAGATACTGGAGAACAAGGATTAAATCTTGAGAGTCTGATGTCCTCCAAACAGCTCTATATGCCTCTCCCACAACTTGGAAGGAATCCAAGAAGGTTCAGAGATACTGCGGTTTCCCTGATATCATAGTTAAATTATTCTGCCATATGCTCTACAAAGTAGGATTTACCCATGTCTTACTTTGATAGGAAGGTCTGGCAAGTGTCTATTGAAATAGAAAGTGAAATTAGGAGGAGGACTCTCATCTCTCTGCTAGTTTCCTTGTGTAAATCCCAAAGAATGTCCACATGCAAAAGGAGCAATTTTATCCTAAATACCCCATGTGATTTTATATTTGTCATCTTAGTCATGGTTCCATACACCTCCATTGGAGTGAATGAAATATGATAGCCAAATACCCACAACAATCTGGGAGAGGAGTTTCACATGCATCTGGGTAGTACTGCGTGAAAACAAGCATTGTGTCCTTTGAGTTGGTGCATCAGTGTTTGCTTCTATCAACCACTTCCTTAAAATATGCAAACACTCCCCTGCATCAGGACTCCTCAACACATTTCATTCATTGTTCATGAATTTCTTACCAAAAATGTGTGCCGAGTTCCTACTGTGGTGTACAGAAGACCGAATTCGGTATGAAAAACATGCCTTCATGGCTGTGTGTGTGTGACAGTTGCTCAGTCGTGTCCGCCTCTGAAACACCGAGGACTGGATCCTGCCAGGCTCCTCTGCCCATGGAATTCTCCAGACAAGAATGATGGAGTGGATTGCCATTTCCTTCTCCAGGGGATCTTCCCGATCCAGGGATTAAACTCAGGTTTCCTGGCTTCCCTGGTGTCTCAGACAGTAAAGAATCCACCTGCAATGCGGGAGACCTCGATTTGATCCCTGGGTTGGGAAGTTCCCCTAGAGAAGGGAATGGCTACCCACTCCAGTAGAACTGTTTGAAGAATTCCATGGACAGAGGAGCCTAACAGGCTATAGTCCCTGGGTCACAGAGAGTTAGACACAGCTGAATGACTTTCACTTTCACTCCTGCATTGCAGGCAGGTTCTGTACCATCTGAGCCAGCTAGGGAAGAGAAATAGGATGGTATAGTTCTTAGATAAGGACGATAATGAATGATAAACATCACAATGAAAATGCAGAAGGAACTGATACTTCCACTTAGAAAAACTAAGAGAGCTTGCATATCTTTGAAACCAGGAGGATTTGTTGTTGTTCAGTTGCTCAGTCATGTCTGACTCTTCGCAACCCCGTGGAATGCACCACACCAGGCTTTCCTGTCCTCACCATCTCCTGGAGCTTGCTCAAACTCATGTCCATTGAGCCAGTGATGCCATCCAACCATCTTGTCCTCATTCATCCTCTTTCCCGCCTGCCTTCAATCTTTCCCAGTATCAGGGTCTTTTCTAATGAGCTGGCTCTCCACATCAGGTGGGCACAGTACTAGAGCTTCAGTTTCAGCAACAGTCCTTCCAATGAATATTCAAGACTGATTTCCTTTAGGATTGATTGGTTCAATCTCCTTGCTGTCCAAGGGACACTCAAGAGTCTCCTCCAACACCGCAGTTCAAAAATATCAATTCTTTGGGGGCTCAGCCTTCTTTATGGTCCAACTCTCACATCCATACATGACTACTGGAAAGACCATAGCTTTGACTAGACAGACTTTTGCCGGCAAAGTAATGTCTCTGCTTTTTAATATGCTGTCCAGGTTTGTCACTGCTTTTCTTCCAAGGACCAAGCGTCTTTTGTGAGGATGGGCAACATTTAAACAGGCACAAGTATAAGACTTTGCACATTCAAGAAGAACATGAGTCTTTGTTGGGGAAGAGTGAATCACTCATTTGGCTGGTGGGTAGGACACAGGAAAAAGCAACCGTGAAGCGTTTTGGAATGTCTGCAGGCAGGTTTGTTTGTTGCTGTCAATCTTCCAAGGACCAAGCGTCTTTTGTGAGGATGGGCAACATTTAAACAGGCACAAGTATAAGACTTTGCACATTCAAGAAGAACATGAGTCTTTGTTGGGGAAGAGTGAATCACTCATTTGGCTGGTGGGTAGGACACAGGAAAAAGCAACCGTGAAGCGTTTTGGAATGTCTGCAGGCAGGTTTGTTTGTTGCTGTCAGGTGTCCAGAGTAAACAGTCGTGCGGCATCATTTAATGATGTTTCAGTGACACCTCTGACAAGAGCCAAGCACAAAGCCTTCCAACACGAGCCGGGTAATCCGACCCAGTGTTAGAGGCATTTCAGGGCCAAATTCCTGGGCCCGTGTGTGGTGTGGCCATACTGTGCTGGGGTGAGAATTTGGGCCAAGAGGAGTCTCAGTTCAGTTCAGTCGCTCAGTCGTGTCCCACTCTTTGTGACCCCATGAACTGCAGCATGCCAGGCCTCCCTGTCCATCATCATCTCCCGGAGTTTACTCAGACTCGCATCCATCG
>SJYC01009925.1:0-15113 GCA_006408675.1 Madoqua kirkii | reverse complement strand
CCATACATGACTACTGGAAAAATCATAGCTTTGACTAGATGGACCTTTGTTGGTAAAGTAATGTCTCTGCTTTTTAACGTGCTATTTGTCATAGCTTTTCTTCCAAGGAGCAAGCATCTTTTAATTTCATGGCTGTGGTCACCATATGCAATGATTTTGGAGCCCAAGAAAATAGCCTGTCACTGTTTCTACTGTTTTCCCATCTAATGGCCATGAAGTGATGGGACCAGATGCCATCATCTTAGTTTTGTGAATGCTTAGTTTTAAGTCAGCTTTTTCACTCTTCTTTTTCATTTTCATCCAGAGCTCACTTGCCACCAAAATAACTTTAAATAACTCATGGAAAAAATACTGAATTATGAAAGATGAAAATAATTCAAAGAACACAGGATCAACTGACAGAGAGAATATGTGTAGAAAGAGAATAAATTCAGTCACAGAATACTCGGGACATATATGCAGGTGGAAAAATAGTTTTTAATCAAGAGCAATATTGAAGAGAAGGAGTTGGGTCAGACGTGTTGAAAAACTATATGACTGCCAAATTTCTAGAAGCAATGTAATGAAAAAATGATTATAATACATGATACAACGTTTGACCATGCTTTGCTTGTTAATATTAATGATGCCAATGAACTTAAGCCAATTATAGTGTTGGAATTTAGGTGATAAATTATGTGCAAGGTATAATTTGAAGATTATGAAAAGCAGCATATTCAAACACTGGAAGTTTGGGTGATAAAAATAACCCAGGATTATTGCAGAGAAAAATGGTAATAGTTGGGGAGAAGTGACAAGAGTTGTAGAAAAATGTTTTATAAAATAGGAGTGAGTTCAGCAGCCTCACCTCTGAGCTTGTTTTGTCTTTCTTTCTTTCTCTGTCCTTCCCTCTTTCTGCCTCTGTCTCTATGTCTCTCTCTTTCTCCCCTCTCCCCAATATGTGTACATGTATATACGTATACATAGACATGCACAACCATAATGATCTTAGAAATCAGGAATTGAAACAGAAGCTTAAAATAGAGCAGATCATTGCCAAGTAAGGCTGGCACCTGTAAGACTCTGCACTCAGAACACAACTCTTAAAAAATGTTACAGAATTTCCATAAAACTCAAACTCACATATATTCTCTCCCTACTTCATTGCATCTCCATTTCTGGCTTACATACAGTTGGCCTAAAAACTCATACTCATCTTTTTTGTTGAAAATGTGTTCATACAATGTAATCATGGCATATCCTTCATCTTCTGGGACTACACAGTATTAGTATGTTTTTAGAAATAAATAGAAGAAACAGCAATGAAAGATGTACTCAATAGAAAAATCTCTTGGGATCCAATTTGTATGGCACTGGGGAAAATGCCCAGAAGGTCTGCAAACAAATCATGGGCCATATATAGAATGTTCAGAATAACATAGCTGATTTTAAAAAAGAATAGAGCCTATAAAAAGGCTTTTGTGTTTAGAATGTCAAAATCTAACATAAGAACTTAAAAAAATAATTGAAAAAAACATCTGCATTGAGGCTAAAGCAACTTTTACTTAATAAGAGAAGATTTTACACATGGAAAATGCAGCTTCTGAATAGTAAAAATAACCCACCAAGGATATTCATTATCTTTCTCCTTTCACGTGGCCTAAATTTTAAAAAGACAGGAACATGAATTATGCTGAAAAAATTGTTTCACTATTTATGGTTTATTTTAATGTGATATTCTCAGTCAAATCCCTTATAGTAATAAAGGTTTTGCTTTCATAGACAAATAAGTGAATTACTTTACAACTTCACAGGCAAGAAAAGCAAACTAGAAAAATCATTGTAGCATCATTTATGGGCATATGGAAATTATGTCTTTTATATTTTATAAAAAAGATCTTAACAAGTGATTTGGAAAATTATACTACAAAGGATCTACTATATTGATTTGTTATCTTCCAATGCTCATTTGAAGTCAATTCTGAAGTTCAAATAGCAAATAAATGTTTATATGAATGGAAATGGTGTGAAACTGAGAACTTCACTGAATTTGTTAAACTTTAGTATGTGTATACACAACCAGTTTTCATATTAAAAAAAAAAAAAACTCTAGGAAAGTAAGTAACATAAAGAATTGTTCTAATATCGTCAGGTAATTTGTTATCTTGGTGCTGCCATTCTGATAGATTTCATAACACACTGGAGGTCTATTTAGGGCAATTACACATGAACACTAAGGCTAAATATAAGTAAAAATGGAGCTTTTTCTCTACCCATGAAGTACAAGAAATAATACATCAAGAGAGCAATAAGACAATCACAGTGTTGTCAGTGGGCCACGGGAACAAGATGCTCAAAGGCATATTGCATCAAAAGAAGGAGCTGTAATATTTTATATACATTTTTAAGAGGATTTTCCTAGTCATTTCTTGACACCCATTTGGAGAATTACTTAAAACTACAAACAGACTGACTGACATCCACCTAGAATTTGGACCAAAAGAGTACCTTCTCAAACTGATCTAAATGTCAATACAGCTTGTTTTTAACCGTTATGATTTTACCCAAATTCACCTTCTCATTGTCCTCCATTTTAAAAGATCACACTGAAAAACTTTTAACAGTGATGTCAAGCAGGGCTGCAAGTCAGGGCCAGAAAGTTATAACTGGTAGACCTAAAAGCATGTCAGCTCTTCCATCACAAACCTGTATTATCTGGGGTTTATACATTGACTATACAAGTCAGGCAGGATCTAGGCACTGAAACCTTTTTGGAAAAGCATTATATTTTTAGTCCAGAAGGGTGGTAACAACACAGGGTTTTTTAGGCTCAAATATAGCTGCTCTTTACACACATTTAAACACATTAAAAGAAACCAGAAATGTCCCAACTATTTCTAAATTCACAAGACACAAAAAGAACACATAATTTTAGGCCACTGTCCAAACTCTCCAGTTTTATTTTGTCCAAAATCTGTCTTCCATCATGATTACGCAGGGAGCGTTGAAAGCATTTGAAAGTTTTTAGAAACCAATCTAAAAAAGTTGAGGATCTATACACTACTCATCTTTGAAGTGTTACATATGTTCAAAATCATTCATATGAAATTCATGTGAAATAGCTAAAGCACTTTGCCTGCCCTCCAACTTATTTTTCTCTCTTCTCATATATTCAAACTTAATAAAATACTTTATTGGTAGAGCACATATTATTGTATGAAATAATTTAATAGATGGAATTTTATCTAACTACAACAAAACCACACAACCTGTAATATTACCCTCATTTTACAGAGGAAAGAGTTGAGACTCAGCAGGTGAATGCTTTTACTCAGGTCACACACAGGTCTTCTGATTTCCAAGTTCTATCCAATGCTTCTGGCAACATCCTGTATCAGTCAGTGTTCTCCAGAAAAACAGAAAACCAATAGGATATAGAGGGAGGAGGAGATAAAGGGAGATTTATTATGAGCATTAGTCTATACAATTATGGACGGAGGCCGAGAAATCCCACAGTCTGCCATCTGCAAGCTGGAAAACCAGGAAAGCTGGTGGTGTGATTCAGTCCGATCCCAAGGCTCCAGAACCAGAAACACTGATAGGCAAGGGCAGAGATGAATGTTCCAGCTCAGCAGGAAAGAGTGAATTCTCACTTTCCTGTATGCTTTATCCTATTTAGTTCCTCCAAAGACCGGATGGTGTCAGGGCATTCTGAGGGGCCGCTCCCCTACTCAGTCTCCCCATTTGAACACTACTGCTGTCTGGAAACACCCTCACAGACACCCAGAAGTCTGATTTCACCAGCTTTCCTGGCATCCCTTAACCCGATTTAACATATTAAATCAGCCCTCGCACTACCATCTCATTTCAACCCTCCTCACTCACACTGAATCTGCTGTTCACCATCATCATGGCCCTCTTGCTTTCATGCCAGTTCTCCTTCCTCTCTCCACAGCTGGACCTCTTTCAGCCGGGCCCAGGATATTTCTCCAGCTCAGTCCTCTTGCTTGGGTGAGTTTGCTCTCTAGGGAATATTTGAGAATTCTGCAGACATTTTTGGTTGTCAACACCTTGGGGCTTGGAGTTGCTATTGGCAGACCAGGGATGTTGCCAAACATCTTACAAAATGGCCCCTCACACAAAGAATTATCCAGCCCCAAATGTCAACAGTGGTGAGATTAAGAAACCTTCTTCCACTCAGAACTCTAGTTAACAACTCAAGATCTTTTAACCTTCTGTTCTAATCAACCACTGAACCCACGTGACACCATCTTCAATTTTAAGTGTTTGAGTGAAAGTGAAAGTCACTCAGTTGTGTCCAACTCTTTGTGACCCCATAGACTATATAGTTCATGGAATTTTCTAGGCCCGAATACTGGAGTGGGTAGCCTTTCCCTTCTCCAGGGGATCTTCCCAACCCAGGGATTGAATCCAGGTCTCCCACACTGCAGGCTGATTGTTTACCAGCTGAGCCACAAGGGAAGCCTAAGAATACTGGAGTGGGTAGCCTATGCCTTCTCCAGCAGATCTTCCTGACCCAGGAACTGAACCAGGATCTCCTGCATTGCAAGCAGATTCTTTACCAACTGAGCTATGAGGGAAGCCCCTCTTAAGTGTTTTAAGCAGAGCTTTTTAAATGTCACTTGCTATTTGATTACTCTACAAGTTAGATCTAAGCTCACATAAAAACCAGAAGTGAGGTCTATGGAGGAGCTTTTGGTCTGTTTTATCGTTCGGTGTCTATTGTTTAGTGCTAACCTTGTAGGACGGATGGTTCAATAAATATTCACTGCTTCAGTGAAGAAATGCAAGAATATGCTTTCTCTAGGCCATAGAAATATTTGTTGTCTTACTGAACCGAATCATCTCCAGACCCAAGATCTTCATCATTCTCCTTTAATCTCTTCCCTCCTGAATCCTCTAAGCCTTCACAAAAATTATGTCCCCTCTTTCTTATCCCTTCAATTAGTATACTCTGTTAGTTTCATCATGACTATCTTCAAATATGGTCAAAAATCTTACTTTTAGAATAAATCCTGCTACAAAACTTCTAAAAGTTCTTTCTTTTATTGCTAAGCTTCTGGAGCAATTATTGGCTCCAATTTCTTAACTCATGCAATGTGCAACCTTTTGAAATCTCAGTGGATTTTCCAAATCTCTACAAATACTGCTCATCTAAAATTCAATACTGACTTTCTAATTGCAAACTGAGAAAAGGCCAATTCTTTCCAGTATCCTTGACCCTGCTAAAGTATTTGATATTTCTTTTTGCATCCCTTTCATAAAATTTCTTCCCCTGATTTCTATCAGTTTGCATATTTTGTCACTTCACTTTTATCATTAAACCTACTCTTATCTTTCTTAGTGGGAATGCTCACTCTTTTATCTTCCTCAACTGGATGCTTTCTGAAATTCTGTTGTTCTCTGGGATTATTTTTCTTTTCAGTTTTCTCCCTTAGTCCTATCATTTACTTCTGTGTGAATAACTAACAAATTTCTACCCCTAAGGTTTCACTGTTCTTTCTAATCACTGGCTAAACACATCTACTATTGTTTCAAACTCACCATACATAGGAGACAACTATTTTCTTCCCACTCTCTTCCATTATGCTTCCTGCTCTACAACCCTTAATGGTCAGAAGGTTCTATCTCAGGGAAGAGTTATTATAAAAAACCTTCTTTCTCTGAGCCTCCTCTGTACTTAAATCAATCCTGCCATTTTGTCAAGTTCTTGACCTAAAATCCTGGATCTCGTCTCTCCTGTCTAAATGTAACCCTGCAGAACTAGTGATTCCACTGACTTATAAGATCACATTTCAAAACAGTAGCTAGTGCTAAAGAAAACAATTGTTCTGTAACGGTAATTGGCAATACTCATATGTGCCTATGCTTCTACGTATTATTTAACACAAAAATTATACACATTAAGTATTATTATTACGTATATTTACTGGTAAGGAAACCCAAGCAGAGTTACATAACGTTAACTGCTAGTAAAATAGCAGAGCCAGTATTTGAAAAGAAATAACTTGGCACAGGAGTCTATGCTTTTAACCACTCTATTTTATTGCTTCCATAATACAGGGACACGTATAAGACTGATGGTTCAGGACTGTGTGAACAGTACAGAACAAAGAATCATATGTATTAAATATGGGTCTAGTGGGTACAGCTGGGCTTCCCAGGTGGCTCACTGTGTAAAAAATCTGCCTGCAATGCAGGAGACACAGGAGATGTGGGTTTGATCCAGGGTCTGAAAGATCCCCTGGAGGAGGGCATGGGAACCCACTCCAGTATTCTTGCTTGGAGAATCACATGGACAGAGGAGTCTGGTGGGCTCCACTCCATAGCGTCACAAAGAGTTGAGCATGACTGAAGTGACTAAGCATGCAGTGGGTTAAATAGTGGCTCTCCCAAAGATATGTCCAATGAAGGAGTGGCGTGGGGGTGGGGTGGGGTGGGAGGCAGGCTCCCGGATGAGGGGATCCATATATATTTATGGCTGATTCAAGTTGTTGTGGGGCAGAAAACAACACAACACTGTAAAGCAATTATCTTCCAATTAAAAAAATTTTTTTAAGGGATGTCCGAGTCCTCTGATCCTGAAACCTGGAAGATAATATTATTTAGGAAAAAGGTCTCTTTAGATATAACTATACTGAGAGTCTCAAGATTATTCTGGATTTTGGATGAACCCCAAATCCAATGATAAAAAGAGTCTTTATAAGAAGAGAAGAAGACACTGAGACACAGAGAAGGAGTCCTGAGGATGGAGGCAGAGCCTGGGGTACTGTGTCTTTAAGCAGTGCGTGTCAAGGACTGCCAACAGGCATTGGAAGCTGGCTGGGAGGTAGGGAACACCTTCTCCCTCAGAGCCTCCAAAGGGAACCAATCTTGCAAGCTTCTTAATTTTGAACTCCTGTCCTCCTGAACTGTGAGTAGATAAATTCTGTTGCCTTAAGCCATCACATTTGGGGTAACTTGTTAAGATAGCCTTAGGAAATGAGTACAGTGGGCAAGATTCTTGTGACTTGAGCAGGACAGAAAAATAGAACACTGCAGATCTCTTAATGAGATGCATCTTACCAGCAAAACGCCGCTTGAAGGTAAGATTTTCTCAACTTTGTATAGTACACCCCATCAACAAGTTTCAGTGGTCAATATGTGATTTGGGGGAATGTATGAAGAAATAAAAGATGAACACTATTTTTTCACTGTCTCATAAATGTGCAGAAGTTATGTCATTTTTAAAAAGTACATGTTTTAAATGATAGACAAAACATTTTACTCCACTTTAGATATCTATTTTTAAAACATTACTCTGGCTTCATTTATTTTATCGAAAATTCTAAAATATTTTCATACCTACAAAAAATATAGTATCATCTGCTTATCAAGGTGTTACAATTTAATTTACAAATAGTTTTAGCTTTTTATAAAGAGAGAAGTATAATGAATATTTTCCAAGGTATTTATCATTTACAAATAATTTCTAGCATCTTGAAATTCAGATTTATGTATCACAGATTCCAGATTTACATATGTTAAAGAAGGTGTGATTATTTTTCTCAAGTCAAGTTACATCATTGAGAAGTAAACTTGAGTTGAATGTAATTTTTGTAAGTACAGTTTGGTTCCCCTACGTCGATTCTTGCTGGAGCAATATACTAACACTCCTTAAAACACATGCTTTTTGTTCAAAAAGAAATCTTCAAAAGAATTGATCATATGAATTATTTGGCAAGATGAGAATATACAATGATTATTATCAGTAGAGATCCTGGATTCTAAGACAGTGAAAATATTAGACATAACTTTCTCAGGTAAAACACCTGGGGAAAACTATATATATTTATAAATCCCCTTCCATCATTTCAGAGCCTAACTCTTAAAGGTGAAATAAAAAGGACCTTGAGAATTGGAAATGACTGAGAACTTAATTTTTGAAACTCAACTATCCCATATGTCATCAATCCATCAGTCATATATATATACACATACACATATATATACAGACACCCAGACATATATATGGAAAGTCATATATATGAAAAATACATATCTGAGATATAAAGGGGTCTGATACACAACTGAAATGCATGTGTAGCTCTGATATATTATACATATTGACATATATTTTTAAGATATCTTTCAGATTTTCATATATATGTATGTGAGTGAAAGTTACTCAGTTGTGTCTGACTCTTTTGCAACCCAATGGACTATGCCATCCATGGAATTCTCCAGGCTAGAATACTGGAGTGGGTAGCCTTTCCCTTCTCCAGGAAATCTTCCCAATCCAGGGGTCAAACCCAGGTCTCCTGTATTGCAGGCGGATTCTTTAGCAGCTGAGCCACAAGGGAAACCACACATACAGCCTTGATTTTATCCCATTTATTATTATTTTAATTTGAAAATCTTTGAAATAAAGTATCAAGTATTTTTAGACATCCTGCAAAAGTAGTCATGATTGGCACATGTAGGACTCTGCAGCTAAAGGCAAAGAAATAATAAAAACATTTCTAAGGCAAAAGTTACCTATCATATCAATGCCACTTATTTCTAAGCAACAAAGAAATCTTGTAACATTCACCAATTGTATTTTTTTCTCCTTCATGGACACCCATAGCAATTTAAAGATAGAATCTTGTGAAATGAGAGAAACAATGAAAAGTTGAAATGTATGAACAGAGAACTTGTTAATTTTAGACACCTTCACATTGAGAGGTTTTGTTTTATCTGTATCCTTGTACAAGAATACTGAACCTCACGAAGCTCAGATTTCCATCCTTGTAAAATATCATTGAAGATGCCTATTGCATTCAGGGAAGAATTCAGTGAGACAGTGTGGGTAAAATGTGTTCTGTAGAGGTTGCTATGTTCTTCCTCCTAGTCATTATCATGATTATCCTCGGAAGCTCAGTGCTATGCTAACGTTGTTCCAGACTAGCAAATTAGTGTTATTCACTAGATAAAATTGCATTTGGTTCCTTCCTACTTTAAATATCTGCTGGCCTTGGTTAAACACCAATCCCGACACAGAGATAACATCTGTAAGGACCCTGAGGCTTTCTTGTTAAGTAATTAACCCACATGCCTTTGATTGTTCGCTTAAACAATATATAGCATTCTTTGTATACCGGGAGATATGCAGCACACAAAAAAATAAAAGGTGAGAGCTTATTAAAGTCCATTTATTGGAACTGGGTATTATTTTTTAGCTTGAATAAAATGTTAATTGGGAGGAGAGTGTTTTGCAAATACATAAGATCTGTTCTGAATGAACAAGATAAAGTTTGATTCATTAAGCTCTTGAGTACTCACATCAATGCTTTTAGTTTTTAAAATAACATATCAATTATTATTTAAATTTCACATTGATGAAAAATGTCTGGCCTATATTTATAATTAATGTCATAGTTAACATAGATGTGAGTGGTGACCTGAACTATTATATGAAAGGTCTTTAATTCTGTCATAGTGGATACATTCACAAGATATTTTTACAGTTTTGAAAACCTAAAAGAGAAATAGAAATGCCAAAGTATTTATATTTACCCTGTGTTCTCACTAAGGTTAGTTTCCTTACCTGTAAAATAGGAGTGATAATGGTATGTCCCTTTGTGCTTGTTTTTAGGACTAGAAAACAAATAACTGGTTCAGTTCAGTTGCTCAGTTGTGTCCAACTCTTTGCCACTCCCTGAACCGCAGCACGCCACGCCTCGCTGTTCATCACCAACTCCTGGAATCTACCCAAACCCATGTCCACTGAGTCGGTGATGCCATCCAACCATCTCATCCTCTGTCCCCTTCTCCTTCTGCCCTCAATCTTTCCCAGCATCACGGGCTTTTCAAACGAGTCAGCTCCTCTCATCAGGTGGCCAAAGTACTGGAGTTTCAGCTTCAACATTAATCCTTCCAATGAACACCCAGGACTGATCTTTAGATGGACTGGTTGGCTCTCCTTGCAGTCCAAGGGACTCTCAAGAGTTTTCTCCAACAGCATCAATTCTTTGTGCTCATCTTCCTTTATAGTCCAACTCTCACATCCATACATGACTACTGGAAAAACCATAGCTTTGATATATAATAGCTTTCATAAGTAATAGTTACATCTATAATATATAATTACGGCACTGTGCTATGCTGTATAAAAATGTAAGCGGACAAGATACAATAATTAAACTTATATAAGTTGTCTCTTGCCACTGTTACAAGTTACTACAAATTTAGCATTTTAAAGCAACCCAAACCCTGGTGGCTCAGTGGTAAAGAATCTGTCAGCCAAGGTGGGAGACATGGGTTTGATCCCTGATCCAGGAAGATCCCATGTGCCCTGGAATAGCTAAGCCCATTCGCATAACTAGTGAGCCTGCGCTCTAGACCCTGGGAGCCGCAACTCCTGAGTCCGCATGCCGCACTTACGGAATCTTGCGCCCCCTAGAGCCCGTGCCCCGCAACAAGGAAAACTACCACAGTCAGAAGCTGGCGCAAGGCAACTTGAGAGTAGCCCCTGCTCACCGCCACTAAAGAAAAGGCTGCACATCAATGAAGACAGTTAATTAATGAAGACAGTTAATTAAATTAACTAATAATAAAAAGTTACCTAATTAATTAACAGATAATTAAAAAACTCCACAAATTCATTATCTTACAATTCTGTAGATCAGGGAGCTAATATCAAAGTGTCTTTGGCTGAGTGCCTTTCTGGAATCTGCTTCCTTACTCATTCAGCTTGTTAGCAGAACTCAATCTCCTGTTCCAGAATCCGGGTTTCCGTTTTCCTGCTGGCTGTAAATGAGGGCCATTCTCAGCTTCTAAAGACCATATCCTTTGCCCCACGGCCCTTCTTTCATTCTCAAAACCAATACCTACGGGCTGAGTCTCTCTCGTGTCACATCTCTCTGACCCACCAGGCAAGGTTTTCACTATTTAAGGGCTTTTGTGAAGAGACTGGACTTAGGTGGATAATTTCTGCACCTGAAGAATTATAGCCTTAATCTCATCTACAAAGTCTCTTTTGTCTTGAGATTTACTAGGTTGGTACAAACATAATTGCGTGAATTTTAAATCATTATAACTAGGCTCAAACACATCTTTATTAATCAAATGGTTTTTATTAACCATTAAAATCAACACATTTGTGACGATGAGAAATAAATTTGTTTATTCCTGCAGCATAAAAATCTGTTCTTTCTGATTTGATGAACTTTTTTTTCCCAACGAACTCTTGGAAAGCACTTTTTGCTTCCTGCTTGTTGTGAAAGTGTTTTCCCCGCAAAAAAATTGTCAAGATGCTTAACGAAGTGGCAGTCAGATGGTGAGAGGTCAGGTGAATATGGCAGATAAGGCAAAACTGCACAGCCTAATTCGCTCAATTTTTAAAGTGCTGGTTGCACCACGTGTGGCCGGGCGTTGCTGTGGAAAAGAACTGGCCCCAGTGCCAGCTGCAGGCCTTGCAGTTTTCAGTGTATCTCATTGATTTGCTGAGCATGCTTCTCAGACGTAATGGTTGCATTGGGATTCAGAAAGCTGTAATAACCAGACGGGCCGAAGACCACCAACTGTGACCATGATCTTTTCTGGGTACAGCTCTGGCTTTGGGAAGTGCTTCAGAGCTGCTTCTCAGTCCAAACGCTGAGCTAGTCATTACTGGTTGGTGTACAAAATCCACTTTTCATCGCACATCACAATCCACAAGAAATGGTTTGATGTCGTTGCACAGAATAAGAGAAGACACTTCAAAATAATGATTTTTTTTGATTTGCAGTCAGCTCATGAGGCACCCACTTACTGAGCTTTGTCACCTTTCCGCTTTGTTTCAAATGCCAAAAGACAGTGACGGAATGGGTGGCGCTGAGTTCTCTGGCAACTTCTGGTGTAGCTGTGAGAGGGTCAGCTTCCACATGGCTCTCAATTTTGTCCCTGTCAGCTTTGGATGGACAGTCACTCTGCGGTTCATCCTCAAGGCTCTTGTCTCCTTCGCAAAACTTCTCGAACCACCGCAGAACTGTAGGTTCGTCAGCGGTTCCTGGGCCAGATGCGCTGTTGCTGCTTTACGACCCATTTTGTACTCGAATAAGAAAAATCGCTCTAATTTGCCTTTTGTCCAACATTATTTCTTTAATCTAAAATAAATATAAAATGCACAGCAAGTAAGAAGTCATTTGCAAAAAAATAGAGCGAGAAATGCACATTAAAATGATGTATAGCATAATCCCATTTAAGAATGTATTCTAACATGCAAAGCCATAATTAACTTTGCACTAACCTAATAACAAATTCATAGGTTCCAGGGATCAGACCATAGACATATTTGGGAGAGCCATTATTCTAGTTACCACAAGCCTCAAACTTTTATGTGTGTGTATATATATATATTATATATGTTAAATAATATATAGTTATATATATTACTATATAATTTTCTATATGCCAAAATACAATATATATAATATATACTATATATTATATATATAATTGTATACTATATATACTATATATTATATGTATATATGGAGAAGGCAATGGCAACCTACTCCAGTACTCTTGCCTGGAAAATCCCTACAGAGGAGCCTGGTAGGCTGCAGTCCATAGGGTGGCTAGGGGTCGGACACGACTGAGTGACTTCACTTTCACTTTTCACTTTCATGCATTGGAGAAGGAAATGGCAACCCACTCCAGTGTTCTTGCCTGGAGAATTCCAGGGACAGGGGAGCCTGGTAGGCTGCCGTCTATGGGGTCACACAGAGTCCGACACGACTGAAGCGACTTAGCAGCAGCAGCATGTGTGTGTGTGTGTGTGTGTGTATATATACATATAGGAAATTAAGACAAGTAAATCATACAACAGTCACATAAGGCAGAAAGAGCATCTCGCTGTAGGAAACTACAAATATGACATTCAATGCTGACTGTCTAGTTAGAAGGAAGTAATTTTCTTCACTCCTGAATAAAAAACTTTGAAAAACCGATTTTTTTCCTCTCTTCTAGGGGGCTGTTTTCTGTCACCCTGATCTCCTTCTGCCTCTCTCTTCCTATTCCTATAGCAGTTGCAGAGCCATAAAGATGAAATGGAAATGCCATTCTTATCAGGAGGAAAACCATTTCCCATTTTTAAAAATACAGCTCCTAAACTGATGGACTTGGCATCCTGAGTATTTTGCAGATAACCAAAAATTAAGGTTTTTTAAAAATGTTATTTTATGGAATATTTGTGTAGAAATTCTCTGTTCCTTCTTTATTTACCCTTAAGAGATTACGATCAGAGGTTGGTTATGTAACTGTGGCTCTCCTCACTGTGGCTAAATTCTTGGGAACACTGTCAGTATTACCAGACCATATTCTTTTTCTCCTGTCTTATTTTTTCCCTTTTCATATCTCTATCATTATCATTTGTTGCCCTTCATCACAACCTAATTTGTATTCTTCAGCTCAATCACTGCAGCCCTGTGGTTCTTTTTATTTCTTGATCTTTATCTGAATTTTTCTTCAAGTATAAAAATATTTCCTTTCACTACTTGAGAATTCTAGGTCTTCACAATTTAAGCCATTTATGTTCAGTTAAGTTTAGTCACTCAGTTGTGTCCTACTCTTTGCGACCCTATGGACTGCAGCACTCCAGGCCTCCCTGTCCATCACCAACTCCTGGAGTTTACTCAAACTCATGCCCACTGAGTCAGTGATGCCATCCAACCATGTGTGTGTGTATATATATATACACACACATATACATATGTAAATTTAAGTTTATATATGTGTGTTTGTGTGTGTATATATGTAAATATACACATGTAAATTTAAGTTCATATATGTTTGTTTGTGTGTGTGTATGTGTGTGTATTTCCATGTGTTTCTTTCTGATATGGTTTCACAGCAAAGCACCTAAAAAATTTCTGACCAAGATTGAATTGGTTAAGATCTACCTGGTTTCATATAAGTAACATAATTCCAGGCTTAAAAATAGTACATTTTAGAACAGTAATGAATTAATAAGAATAACAACAACAACAAAAAACAGCTATGCAAACAGAAGAAATAAATCATAATGTGTGAGTACATGGACTTTGAAATCTAATAGTCTAGGCTTAGATTCCAGGTCTATTGCTGATAGCCTATTGAGCTTGTGCAGGTAATGTAAATGATTTAAAGCATGAATTTTTCTCTCATTAAATAAAAGAAAGCAATGATATCCATCTTGGATAGTAGTCTTGAAAATTAAATGAGACAATATATGTAAACTACTTGATACACAATTATTCAATAACTGAGAGCTTAATATCTGCTCAGATGCGATTATAATAGAACTAGACCCAGATCTGCAACTAACTGAGGTGAGGTGACGTGAAGTCGCTCAGTCGTGTCCGACTCTTTGTGACCCTGTGGACTGTAACCTACTAGGCTTCTCCGTCCATGGGATTCTCCAGGCAAGAATACTGGAGTGGGTTGCTATTTCCTTCTCCAGGGGATCTTCCCAACCCAAGTATCGAACCCAGGTCTCCCTCATTGGAGCCAGACGCTTTAACCTCTGAGCCACCTAACTAGGCAATGGCAAAGAGGGGCCTCCAGTGCATTATCATGGATGGGTGAGGACACAATACTTAGGGTGGCCTGCTGAGTGCATCTAACATTTAAAGCACGAGTCCTCTGTGCCTGGGATTGTGTCAAAAGCCTCAGTGTATTAGCTCTTTAATTATCATTCTATGATGTAAGCATGGTAACATGTTTAATAAGGAAAAAAAAGCTTAATAAGAAAGAGTAACCGTTTCTAGTACACACTGCTGCTGCTACTGCTGCTAAGTCACTTCAGTCGTGTCCGACGCTGTGTGACCCCATAGATGGCAGCCTGCCGGGCTCCCCCGTCCCTGGGATTCTCCAGGCAAGAACACTGGAGTGGGGTGCCATTTCCTTCTCCAATGCATGAAAGTGAAAAGTGAAAGTGAAGTTGCTCAGTCGTGTCTGGCCCTCAGCAACCCCATAGACTGCAGCCTTCCAGGCTCCTCTGTCCATGGGATTTTCCAGGCAAGAGTACTAGAGTGGGGTGCCATTGCCTTCTCCGAGTACACACTGCTAGTTGGAGGTAAATAGAACATAGAAACCCTGGTTTCTGACCCCAGAACCTGTGTTCTTATTTC